>JARFIW010001626.1:407500-465438 GCA_036346225.1 Platerodrilus igneus
GTTTCTACGCTGTTAGATCCTCAGATGCTGTATAATATAAAAAGTCCAAATATATTAGTCTTATTTAAAAAAACAAACAATTACTCCCATAGTTGAAGGTATGTGAAATTCATAATTGGTACATTTGTTTGTCAAATTACATATTTGTGTTATATCACTTATTCTCTTTAAACATCTCAATTAGCTATTTTTTAATGCATATATGCGTTATGCTAAGATTTGGTTGATATGTATTTAGTTGTAGAAAAAAGCACTACAGAATCATTTCCCTTACTATGCACTTTTTAATTGCGCTGTCTTACTCGTACTCTAGTAAGTCAAGTATCAATTTTAATGGTGTATATCATTAGCTCTGAACTGTAAGTATTTAAAATTATTTTATTTCTTGATGTGCTAATTCAATAGACCATTATTTGAGACTAATGTACAAAACTTGAATTATTGATACCGCAAAAATATATCAAACTTTGTTGCTATACGGCTACGAACATCTCCTCTTTTTTATATAGAACTAGAACAGAAATTGTTAATATACATCTGAATTTCAGGTCATGTTCATACCCTAAACGGTTTATCTATAAAAGTATTCTTTTATATAAAAGCTTGAAGTATGTAATAAAAGGTTGGAATTTAAGGAATATTATGTGCATTGTATAAGTGTATGTGTTATAAACCAGCTCTCAGTTAAAAATAGTATCTTTATGGTATATTGCTAATGGAATAATTTGGAAAGCAGACAAATGGTGTATATTAGTGGACAGTACATTAATTTATATTCTGGTGTTTAAGTAACCTTTCATGACTAAACTATCACCATCTATTCTTCAGAATATTTACATAAATGGAACAACTAATAACCTTGAGTGGATTAATCTATTTACAAGTTATATTCTTGAACATATGCTAAAGTGATAGAAACTACAACAACCTTATCTACAAAGAAACGTATACAAATCTAATAAATATAAACAAAAGTAAATACTGTGATTTGTCTGTCTTGTAAATCTAAAGTTACTGCTGGAACTGATGATGCTATGACTTTTAATTCTAATGACTGCAGAAGATCCATTCATTATACTTGTGCAGGAGTGTGTGCTTCTGAAATCAAGTGCATTGAATTAAAAGGAACCAGGGTGTTACAATTTTTCTGCCCTGAATGTGAACAAGTTCCTAAGCTTATCAAACTTATTGATGAATTGCAGGGGAAGTTGCATTACCCAAGGAGGTGAAATTAAACAGTAAAACTAATTATAACGAAATGATAATTCAAGAGGTTTACCAGAATCTCAAGAAGTTGAAGTGGAAAAGAGACTTGCTCATGATAGAAACTTGGTACAGAATATATTTCAGAGGCTTTGCAATGCTGATACTATCATTAATAAAATCATTTGGATTAGAAAAAAGAAATCTATTATTTGTCCACTCAAAGTTATTATGAATTCTATCTTAGATGCGAACTCAATCATACATAGTAATATTCATACTAAGAATCTAAAATTTAAGATCGTGCCTGATAGAACTCCCATGCAGATAGAATATTTTAGGAAAACTAAGGAGAAGCTGATTATAAGAAAATCCAAGGGAGTATCTGACATATATATTAAACATATTAAAGGTATCCCTACTATTTTTAAATCGAAACAAACCCTAAAAAACATGTAGATCCACCATTTTCAATTTCTGTTTATTACCAAAAACGTTAGAGGTCTTAGAACACAGTTAACATCTTTAAAATGTTCCAATCTTGTATTGACTAATAAATCTGATGTTATCATATTAGTGGAGACTTGGTTAACTGATAAATTCTATACGAATGAGCTTGGATTAGTGGGTTATAACATGTACAGATGTGATCGTTCCAGTATAACTAGTGAATTTGATCGAGGGGGAGGTGTGCTGATTGCTATTACTGGCGTTTTACCCGATAAGCAGCTAACTACGATATGCAGTGACTTAAAAAGACTTGTTCATTCTAAGAAAGTGGCCCACAAAAGATGTCTTCTAGATCTTGGCTTGACTACTTGTTATTTGCAAATCTAAGGGAAAAATGCAAATTAAAATCGATGGACTGTTATAATACCTACCTTATGAACCTGGGATATGAATTTCAGCTTAAACCTAAATCCTTCTGGTACTATATAAAAAAAAACCAAACAAATTGTAATCTAATACCAAACTATATGGAATTTAATAATAGATTAGGCACTAATATTTTTGAAATTGTGAATATGTTTGCAGATCATTTTGTTGAAGTTTACTCTACCTCTAACGTTTCTAATTCTAAGAACCTTAAACTGGCAACAGCTAGTATTAAGTCTTGTACACTCTCTGTTACAGATGTATTTAACAAACTTGATAAGATTGATATTAATAAAAGCCCGGGGCCTGATGGAATATCTCCATTGCTGTTGTATAACTGTAGATTTGTATTATCCTATCCATTATATTTATTGTTCAAACTATCTTTAAACCAAGGAATATATCCAGACGTATGGAAAACTTCATTTATAATACCGATTTTCAAAAATGGTGAATGTATGTTAATTAACAATTACCGTCCTATTTCCATATTATTGCAAATTGCTAAAATATTAGAGAATATTGTTACTAAACAACTTACCTTTCAACTCAAATACTTAATCATACCAATGCAACACGAATTTATTAAAGGTAGATTTACGATCTCAAACCTACTAATCTATGAACAGGTAATTTTTGATGCACTTGAAAATGGATATCATGTGGTGGAAATGAAATTAGGTTTTTTACCAATTCCTTTTCGAATTTCTTGTTCTCAATTACTGAGTAGTGATTTCAAGAGTTAGTTTTATTTATTAATCTTTTCTTCGATAGATAAGAACCAGGTTGCTGATACGCGTCCGAAAGCTGGAAAATAAAATGAACGACAACGTTTTGTACACACACACTATTTAATCAGTACATAATAGCTTTAAACAGGTGACAGGAAAATATGCCGTAAAAATCGGCGTAAATGTTTTTATATTAATTTCTGTGTTCTAACAAGATAAACAAGGTTGATCGAGTCCACACGGCGACGTTTAATTCTTACAACTACGATACCTGTTATCTGCAGTTAAAAATTGCATGTACTTTCTGCTCACAAACTACACAATTTATACTTGGATAAAATACAATAATTATTGCATTTTAGGAATTAAATTTACTTATTTCAATTTTGAATTTAAGGATTAGAACATTGAAAGGTTCTACTTTGAACCACACACACGAACAGACAACTTGTACTTTACTATATCGCCCGTGTTATCGGAAAACACGAGCAACTCTTAAGTGGGGCACGTTCAAAGGACACATCAAACAGAATTTGAATTAATATGAAGCCAGGGACGGCTTGAGAAATATTAGAATAAAGAAAAGTGAAATGAATTCTCAACATACTCCCCCCCTTGGAAGTTTTCGACTTCAACGCTTCAACACACATATGAACACAATCAACTTGTAACCTAACCTAGGCTACTCTAGGAAATGGACAGACCTTGGTGATAGGTCTGGTTATCACACAATCGAATGTTTTTAGTTTAACTGCCCTGACTTTTTTGTCAGGCCCTGGCATAACTTCGAGGATTCTAGCACGTGGCCATTTCAAAGGCGGAATGTCAAAAGGACTAAGTCATTTATTTGGAGATTTTCAGAAGGAGTTAACCATTTGGGTATATTTTGCAGTCTGTTTAAATATTCCACAGATCTACGGTTTCAGAAGTTTTGTTGAATTTTGGAACAGTGTTGATAAAAGGAAAGTCTATTTTCTGGCAAGTGTGTTACCTTTCTTTCAGGATATGAAGTTAAGCTTGTACCTATGAGGAAGTGTTAAACAGGTCAAATCATATGGATTGTTGGACATTGGACTTATTGGGTGCGAATTTAGGATTGCTTCAGTTTGGCATAAAATAGTACTAAATTCTTCAAAGGTCAATTTTGTATCTGCTAAGATGCGACGAATGTGGTATTTGGGGCTTTTTATGGCAGCTTCCCACAATCCACCCCCATGGGGACTGTGAGGAGGAATATACTTCCACTCTATATGAGTTTCAGCAGCAAATGAAATTATAGCATTTAAGTGTTCATGATTTTGGAAAAAATCAAATAATTCTTTTAATTGATTGTGTGCACCAAGAAAGTTTGTAGCATTATCGCTGTAAATTATTGCTGGGTTTCCCCTTCTTGCAATGAAACGCTTAAGAGTAAGCAAAAATGTTTCTGTTGATAAGGATGAAACATGCTCTATATGTACAGCCTTAGTGGTCATGCACACAAAGATTGCAATGTAACCTTTGGTTACAGGAGCCTTTGGTTACAGGAGCCTTTCGAAGTCTGGAAGACCTAATCATAAAAGGGCCACCAAAGTCAACCCCACTCTTTCAAAAGGCCTACAGATGGATACACTGTCTTTGGGCAAATCTGCCATGATTTGCTGTGAAGGTCGTTCTTGCATTTTGAAACAAGTTATACAATTGTGAATAATTCGCTTTACTTGCCTAAGGCCGTTTAGTGGCCAATACTTCAGGCGAAAATTGGAGAGTACCGTATGAGCAGCTACATGCCCTAGGCGCTTGTGTTCGTGACTGAGCATCAGAGACACAACATGATAGTTTACCGGTAATAGTATGGGATGCTTTTGCGCCTCAGAAATGTCAGCAAGCAGCAGCCGACCGCCGACGCAAAGAAGCCCCTTACTGTTTAGAAATGGATTTAAACAAAGTAGATTTTTATTAACTAATTGCTTTCCCTTTTGTAAATCGGAAATTTCTTTAGAAAAGTGCATATGTTGAATCTGTTTTAAAATTATATCTAGAGTAGCATCATTTTCTGCTACCGTTAAGGAACCAATAATTCTGTTTAATGGATTTCTAATATTGAAAATAAATCTATAAATATATGCACTAGAATGCAACAACCTATTAAATTACGAAAATTTTACAAAGAAATTAAACCAAAAGCCATTTTGTAAACTTGTATCATTGGAAATTATATGAAGTACTTTTTTCCTTTCATCAGTAATATTTCCTACCATCTCAGATTTTGAATTAGATAAATCTAATACAAGATTTGAAAGAAATGATGGACCATGCCACCGCAAATTTGACTTTATTAAATCTGGAGCCAACACACCACAAGACAGGAGGTCGGCAGGATTTTCTGTTAAACTTACATGATTCCACTGCCAATGTGAGAACAGCTGCTGAATTTGCGATACCCCATTTGCTACGTACGTAAACCAGCATGAAGGGTGCGCTTGGATCCAGCACAAAGCAATTTGAGAATCACTCCACAAATGCACAGATGAGAAAAATAACTTGTGAAATATTTCAATAATCTTTTTTTGTAAGTTTTGCTAATAGAACCATGGCACATAATTCTAAGCGTGGAAGTGTTACTGTTTTTACCGGAGCGACTCGCGACTTGGAAGTAACTAAATTACAAAAAACAGAATTGTCGGAACAGACAGTTCGAATATATACACAGGCAGCAAATGCCTTAATACTACTATCTGCAAACCCATGCAATTGGATATTAACAATTTTCTTATTTGGAATTAGAGCACGCAGAACTTTTAATATTTTTAAGTATGTTAAAGACTTTATGAATTTTTGCCATTCGGATAGGAGTGAATCACTTAAGGGTTCTTCCCAATTAAGTTTTGCTAACCACAGCTTTTGCATGAAAATTTTTCCAGTCACTACTACTGGACCAATTATTCTCTACGGATCAAACATTTCTGCAATGATGGAAAGTACCTTCCATTTGGTTACTGAATCTTGATTAGAAGGCGGAGGAATAGAAATTGAAAATGCATCAGAAACATTATGCCAATACAATCACAATACCTTGTTAGAAGTATCTTCCAAGGAAATGTGATGATCTATTTCACCTTTGCTATCACAATGCCTTTCACGGATAATTCATGAATTTGAATTCCATTTGTGAAGATGAAATCCAGCGGAACTAAGAAGAACGCTTAATTGCTCATGTAATTTTTCTAGATCCTTAACTGTTTGACAGCTGTATAATATGTCATCCATATATGTGTGATGAAGTAATGCATCTGCAGCCATAGGAAATTCGTTTTCAGATGTTTCTGCCAATTGTTTTAAACGTGTGGCAAGGAAGGGCTCACAATTATTGCCATAAGTAACCGTTAAAAGTTCGATGCATTGTAAAGGATCTGTTGGCGCCTGCCGCCAAAGAATATTTTGAAAAAAATTATGATTTGGATTTGTTCTAATCTGACGATACATTTTTTCAATATCTACAGTAAGAACATATGGATATTGACAAAACCTACACAAAATATCATAAAGGTCTGACTGGACCTGGTAGCCCTTAAGCAGAACATAATTTAAAAACAGGCCTCTAAAACTTTTACTGGAAGCATTATTCACAACGCAAAGTTTCGTTGTTTCGTGGTCTTCTCTGAGAACACAATGGTGCAGAAGGAAATTTTTTCCTTGCAGCTGAAAATTATTTGCAGGAATGTATCTTGCATGATTTAATGCAACATACTTATCAATGAATGCCTTATAATTTTGTAAAAGTTCAAAATTAGGGTGTAGTCTTTTCTCCAAAGCCTGAAATTGCCATCTTGCAATTTGGAAAGAATCCCCTAACTTTATATTTTCAGTCAGGGTTTTTAATGGAAGATTTACTTGAAATCTACCTGTTTCTAAACGTTTATGCGTTAGAAGGAAATTTTTCTCTGCAAGTTCTTCATCTAGAGTTAAAGAAATTTTTGATTCTAATACTTCTGTTTCCCAGAACTAATACAGAATTTCATTTAACTGGACATCAGATTTGTGGATTGGAGGAATAAAGTTTTTACATTTTGTTGCTGATGTAAGTCTGGATATTTTCCTCCCACTATCCAACCTAACTGAGTTTTTACTAAATTTGGTCAGTTTTTTCCTAAACTGATTCTGTTTGGAAGCAAAATGTCATAATATTCGTCAGCCCTATCAGCAAATCTATTTCCGAAGGGGTGCCAAATTTTGAATCAGCCAATTGACAATTTTTTGGAATATTGAAATATTGAACGTTAATTGGCACTTGAGGAATTTCGGAAGTAATGGAGGGCAGAATGCTAAACCTAATCTTTTTGTTGTATTATTCACAATTTGAATGTACTACAACTTCTTCCATACCTTTTGTTAGGAAAGGCGTATTTTGGATTCCAACACCCTGTAAAGTGATTTGGAAAATATTTGAATTTAATTTAGAAACAAGTTTTTCTGTAATGAAAGAAATTTGACTGCCCCCATCAAGGACAGCCCTTACTTGAATTGGAACTCCAGTTTTGGAGTATACGGTAACCACAGTAGTAGTTAACATAACCCTTATATTTTCAGTACGCATGGAAAGGGTGATGCAACTAAAGAAGATTGAGGATTTATTTCACCCTCACCTTGGAATTGCTGATAATTTCTTGACTGGAATGACAAACCTTGCTTATTTTGCTCGTCTCTATCACCAATATTGGTTTTTATCGGCGAAACTCTAGTCTGGACTTGTGGTTTGAATTGAAAATAATTACCTTAATTTTTATTGTGAAGAAGTGTGTGGTGTTTTTTGCCACACAAAGAACATCCTTTTGATTTACACTCTGAAAGCATGTGTTTAGCTCCCATACAATTGAAACATAACGATTAGGATTTTAAAAATTTATATTTATCATCCAAGGACATTTTAGAAAAGTTAATACGGGAATATAAATCATCACTGGAAGTTCTACAATGTCAACATTTTCTTTGTTTAACCGCTTGTATAAAAAGGGCTGTTCTTTTTATTGGCTTGGGAAAAAATTTTTCCTTTTAGACTGGATTTGCGTTTAATGATTCTAAAACACTCGAATAGGATTCAAGAATTTCAAAAATTCTTTTATAGTTGGAATATCTTGGACCTTCCATAAGGACTGGTATTGTTTTTTGGAATTAAAATCTAATTTTCGTATGAGAATATTTAATAAAATTAAATCCCACTTCTCAACCGGACATTTTAGATTTTTTAAAGATTCTAAGTTCTTTTGGACGTTTGTTTTAAAATCCCGCAAAGTTTGTGCGGTACATTTTGAAATGTTAGGGATATCAATTACAGCATTTATATGGGAATTTATTATTGCTAAATTATTGTCATACCTTTTATCCAAAATTTCAATGGCTACCTGGAAATTTTCATTACAAAGTTCTAATGAATCTATTAATATTAGTGGTTCTTCTCGTAAATATGACTTCAATATATCAGTTTTTGAATATCAGTTAGCTGCTCATTATCTTTTATTAAAGAGGAATATAACTGGTAAAATGGAGTCCATTTTTGGTAATCACCACAAAATGGGGAAATAAAAATTTCCGGAAGTCGTACACCTATCTTACTACCAGTTTGTACAACAGAAACATCATTTGTACAAATTGGAACGGTTTGTGAAACCTTAAGATCCTGAATTTTTCTTTGAATTTTTGCAATTAACTCATAAACATTATTTTCTACTAAATCCCTATCTTCAATATCAGACTTTTCAATGTCCAAATCCTCAATTTGGTCTTGAACTTCAGAATATTTTGCAAAACTTTGCTTTAAGTCCCTTGCTCTACTTTCAAATAGAAAAATTTCATTTATTACATCTACATTAATATCAACCCAATTACTAATTAGCGTAATTGTAGTTTTAGCATGCTTACGTGCATTTTTTAAAGCATCCATTTTGAACAATCTAATTTATAATGCTTCTTATTGCTACAAATTTTAACACAGTAATTATTCTGATAATTGGAACAACAATATTTCTAATATTTGGAACAACAAAATTGTCGTAACACCTTTACTACAACCCTATATGAAAGAAAACATTAACAAACTTAATTATAATTATTCGTGTGGACTCAGAAATGGTAATTGAAAATATTAATACAACATATTTGAAAACATTTTGTTTATAACATTAATCATTTTACATTAACCTCTGAATATTTACTAATACTGTAATAAACCAGTAGCTAGTTTAAATACAACAAAGAACTTTTGATAATATTTTGAACACCATAAATTTTCTTAAAGGAACCCCCATCAATAACTGGTTTTCCAATAAAACCTGAATATCCCAACAGGCACAACCTTGAATGAAGTAGTTTAATCTTTTTAGGAATATCTTGAATGCGCAAGCGGGAACAATCAAGGTAAATAACTTTTAACATCTGCCGTTCAAACGTAACATACTTTTCAAACATCCGGCTCGATAAGATCATTAAAATAAAATAGATTTTTTTACCAATTCCTTTTCGAATTTCTTGTTCTCAATTACTTAGTGATTTCAAGAGTTAGTTTTATTTATTAATTTTTCCTTTGATAGATAAGGACCAGGTCGCTGATATGTGTTTGAAAGCTGGAAAATAGAATGAACGACGTTTTGTACACATACTATTTAATCAGTACATAATAACTTTAAACAGGTGACAGGAAAACATGCCATAAAAATCGGCGTAAATGTTTTTATATTAATTTCTGTGTTCTAACAAGATAAACAAGGTTGATCGAGTCCACACGGCGACGTTTAATTCTTATAACTACGATACCTGTTATCTGCATTTATAAATTGCATGTACTTTCTGCTCACAAACTACACAATTTATACTTGGATAAAATACAATAATTATTGCATTTTAGGAATTGAATTTACTTATTTCAATTTTGAATTTAAGGATTAAAACATTGGAAGGTTCTACTTTGAACCACACACACGAACAGACAACTTGTACTTTACTATATCGCCTGTGTTATCGGAAAACACAAGCAACTCCTAAGTGGGGCGCGTTCAAGGGACACATCAAACAGAATTTGAATTAATATGAAGTCAGGGATGGCTTGAGAAATATTAGAATAAAGAAAAGTGAAATAAATTCTCAACAGGTGGATTACATTTACACTGATTTTGCTAAGGCTTTTGACACAGTTAGTCATAATATTTTAGTTGAGAAGCTTATGATGATTGATGTTGATGGTATTTTACTGCAGTGGCTAAAGGATTATTTAAACAATAGGAAACAAATTGTAAAAATCCATAACTCTTTATCACACACTATTGAAGTCACATTAGGAATTCCACAGGGATCCCACCTTGCACCTTTACTGTTTAATTGTTTCATTAATGATACTACGACTAATTTCAAGTTTTGCCAATCTTTATTATTTGCAGACGATTTGAAATTGTTTGCTGTTATTACCAAATCAGAAGATTACTACAAAATGATTTAAATAATGTAGCATCATGGTGTACTTTAAATGGTATGAAGTTAAATCTCTATCTAAATGTAAAATTATGTGTTTTATAGAACTGTACATGTCATAGAGAGCGATTATTTTTTGGAAAACACTCCTCTTAACCTTGTCACCAGCATAGTCGATTTTAGTATTTTATTCGATTGGCAATTAACTTTTAAATTACATATCAATAACATAAGTAATAAAGCAACTAAAATACTCGGTTTTGTAATTAGGAATATGAAGGAGATCAATAATGTAAAAAGCATTGTAGTCATTTACTACTCTCTTAGAAGATCTATATTTGAATATGGCTCAACTATTTGGTCACCATACTATAGTAACTATATGAATAGAATAGAGAAAGTACAAAGGAAGTTCGTAAAATTTATTGTATACAAAATGGACAAAAAATATACAACCTTTGGGTACAATTTTCTCCTAAACTCTTGTCACATTGAAAGTCTAGATAGCAGAAGGAAATACTATGATCTATGTCTTCTCTACAAAATTATTAATAGTTTAATGGACTGTAGTGAAATTCTTCAAATGATAGATTTCAATATTCCAAAAAAGGAACTTAAGAAAAAATAACTTATTCTTTACTCCTTTTAATTCAAATAACTACACCTACAATGAACCTGTTAGTAGACTGGTCAGATTGGACAATGAATGTAAATTAGACTTCTTTAATCTTCCACTGAAACTGTTTAAAGTAAACTTAAAATGTTCATTGGAGCAATACCTAGATTAGTAAAGATATGACATCTATAATTTATAACTCTATGATTTAGTTTTTAATACTTCATTTATGTATTAATTTTGTACATGTACATTGAATTATAAATGCATATTGTTAATTCTGACAATGGTGTTTGGATAAATAAATAAATAAATAATAATAATAATTATTATTATTATTATTATTATTCATCATCATTTTGTTTTCAACCTTACTTAAGGTTGATTTGACGCAGCTCTAACTTCTTTTCTATTCTGTGCTAATCTAAAAAGCTCTACATACCCTTCACAACCTAAATTTCTAGTAATTTGACTAATATAGTTTGGTCTAGGTCTTCCTATATCCTTCTATCTTTTTCCTATCCACCTGGCTCTACATAGATATTAGCAACCTGATGGTTGTTAAAGAACTCTAACATGGCTACATGATTACCATTTATAAGGAAATGAAATATAACCTGGTTATCTGCTTCAAAAAAGGAAAAGTGTTCAATTATATGTTATGGTAAGGCTTAAGCAACGAATCGCTGCCAACATGCCAGACCGCTACCTAATTGTGAGTTTTGTCATGGTGACGTTTATTAAATTATATGTTAAGGTAAGGCTTAAGCAACGAAACGCTACCAACATGCCAGACCGCTAACTAATTGTGAGTTATGTCATGGTGACATTTAGTTAACTGATTTTTATTTTTGTTTTGTTTTGTTTTCGAACTTAAAGTCGGTTTGACGCAGCTCTAAATTCTTGTCTATTCTGAGCTAGTCTAAAAAGGTCTGCATACCCTTCACAACCTAAATCTCTAATAATTTGACTAATATAACTTTGTCTAGGCCTTCCTACTCTATTTTTATTTGGTAGTCTATAATCTAAGACTTTACTAAATAGTCCCTCATGTCTTAACTGGTGCCTTATCATTCTATCTCTCCTGACCTTCAATTGTTTCCACATACAGGGTTCCTCACCTATCCTTCTATAAACTTCCTCGTTTGTTACTCTATCGGTCCAACTAATCTTTAACATTCTTCTATAACACCAAGTTTCAAAAGCTTCTATCTTTTTCTTATCTACTTCTTTAATTGTCCAAGTCTCACTACCGTATAGTAGAACGCTCCATACGTACGACTTTAAGAATCATTTTCTATTATTTAAACTAATACTATTAGCTATTAGTAAGTTTTTCTTTTTTAAAAACATTTTTCTAGCTTGAGCTATTCTAGCTACTATATCCCTTCTGCTACGTCCATCCTTTGTAATTATACTACCTAAATAGCAAAATTCATCTACCTACCTCCTCTAACTCGGTGTTACCTATTTTTAATTTTGGTTTAGAACTAGGTTGTAACTCACTTGTCATTATCTTTGTATTTACTGAGTTAATTCTCATACTATAGTTACTCTGTAGTATCTCATCTAAAATATTTAAAAACTCTCCTAACTCTTTTCTAGACTCTGCTATAATGGCTATATCATCTGCAAAACGTAACATGTCTATTTTCTGTCCCTGTACACTAATACCTATCTCTGTTCTCTCTCTAGCTAAGTTTAAAACTTCCTCAATATAAACATTAAAAATCAAGGGAGACAGTATACAACCCTGTCTAACACCATTTCTAATCTTAGCTTCCTTTTCTATTTCATCAAATCTAATTACTACGCTTTGGTTTTTATATAGACTGTAAATAATTTTTCTATCCATATGAGAGATTCCTATTTTTTCAAAACCCTGAACATAACAATCCAATTAACCCTATCAAATGCTTTTTCTAAATCTAACGCGAAATGAGTCTTTTTATTTTTTTGTAACCTTTTTTCGATAATTACCCTAATCATTAGTATCGGTTCTCTAGTCCCTCTGTCTTTACGAAAACCATATTGGTCTTCGCCTAAATAATTCTCAGTCAAAGCTTCTACTCCATTTTTAATTATTATTGTTAGTATTTTGGAAGCATGAGAAGTTAAACTAACCGTTCTAAAATTCTCACAGCTATCAGCTCCTGACTTTTTAGAGATTGGGATAATAATATTTTTTTCGAAATCTATTGGAACCTCACCTGTGTCATATATTACTTTTACTAGTTCATATAATCTGTCTAAAGTTTTCTGACTTGCATATTTTATTAATTCTGCGGAAATATCGTCTATCCCTGGCGCTTTATTTAGTTTAAGATTCCGAACAGCTCTATCAAATTCCTCTCTTAATATTGAGAACCCTATTTCTACATCCTCTTCTTGGTCATTCTCTAACTCATCCATATCGTCTCCCTTATATAAATCTTCTAAATATCTTTTCCATCTATCTGCTACCTCAACTTTATTTATTAGAAGCTCATTATTCTCGTCTCTAATACCATTATATTTTTTCCTATCTTCCCCAAAAAACTTTTTAACTGCCCTGTAAGCCCTGTCTGTCTTACCTACTCTCAAATCATCTTGTATTCCCTTACAATTCTCCTCCATCCATTTATTTCTAGCTTTTCTACATTCATGTACTACCTTATTTCTAACTGTATTATATTTTTGCTTACTTTCACTATCCACTTCTCTGAAAGGTTTAAGCTTTCTTCTATTCTCTATTAAATTACTATTATTATTATTATTATTATTATTAACTATGGTTTTATTCTAGCCGAATTCAAGATCTGCAAGCTTTTTTCATCTTTATGAACTTCACCAACTCCAATAGGTATTTTATTTTCAACATCATACTGGGTGACAATTTAATAACCTCCAATGTACAACTCATGTACAACAGCTGATATCTAAAAGAGCTTAAAACTATTCCTAGGATGAGAAGGGGTAAAAAAAGAAATCGCCTTCATCAATTCCCCACACCCTACCTTCTTCAACTTAAAAATTTTGAATAACATTACTGAAAAGCTATTAAATTCTTTTTAACTATGTCATACAGGGTGGATCAATAATACATAACAATCAAAAACCTATTTAAAAAGAAAATAGCACTTTTATTTAATATAAGCTATTCTTCAAAAAGTAATATTTAAAGCTACTTAAATACTGCCAACTGCACTTAAAATACACTTTAACTTGAGTACTGACGATAGTTTTGAGAATTAGTATAAAGTTCAGTATAAATCTAATTGAAATAATGAAATTTCAAAAATAATACAATTAATAAGTTTATATTAATAAAACAACCATAAATTGCTAAAAACAAGGTTTGAAACAAAAAGAAAAACCAAACAGTATCAATGTCCTAGACTTTGGAGCATTTACTGAATTCATTACATGTTGACTAAATTCATTAAAAATATTTAATACAGTATAAAAGTGCAATCTTCTTTATAAATAGGTTTTTGATTGTTATTATGTTATCTATTGATCCACCCTGTATAAGGTATAACATACATTGTTGAAAAGCAGTTTTACTACTTTTTCCATGATGTATCACAAACGGAGGTTGCTATTTAAAATTTTAACTCGGGATAGGTATTGTATAATAATATATAACAGCAACAGTTAGAGTACTTTACACTTATTTCAAAGCAGAAAATTCCTACAATATTATGAATGTGATAAAAATACATTTCAAATTACACTTAAATTTTAGTTTGAAATTAAATTTATAAAGGTATAAATGCGTTAGTGAAGTTTAAAGAAATTGTAATACTAAACTTCTTTGTTTGATGTTGTAAGTCGAAAATTTTTATAGTAAATGCTAGAATTTATTATTTTTATTCTCAGAATCTTGTTTAAAACTGATATTGATTACATAATTAGAAATTTTAGATTAATATGTCATGTGCTACCTCTACGAAATTTTAATATTTATAACAGAATGTTGACATGTTTTTGATTTAATTTTTACTGTACAAGAATTATTTTATATTTTTCTATATAATTAAATTGTGATATATTTTTCTTAGCTTCTAAAAATCTGTTTTGTGATTTGCAGCTGATAATTTCTAAAAACGTAAATTATATCTAAATATTCTCTTATTTTTGTTTTTTGAAGAATTTTTATTCTGTTGTAGTCAAATTTGTGGTTAGCTTTATACTGCAATTGTTTGATTGGGATGTTTTATAGATTACACATGGGTTTTGATTTTTGGTGTTTCATCCTTTATTCTGCTAAAATTATTTTTTATCAGATTGTATTCATTATGGGATATAAAAAGTACAGAATCAGTGTGTTAAGAATGCAATTTCATATTTTGTTTAGTTATTGTGTTATTAAGTTGGTATGTGTTATAATATTTAATTATTCGTGTTCAGAAATACTTTCGATTAACCTATGTGGGTAATTATTGGTTATAAGAGTATGTTTTGCTTATTCAATTGCGATTTTACTGTATACAGGATCCGACTGTTTGATAATCCTCTCCGTTAAGATTACTGTAACTTATTTTTTGGGAGATAAGGTGCTTTGGACAATAGTTCAAGTATCTGCCAGACCAGGTATTTTTTAAATGTCTTTCTGCTATATTTTTTGTATTTATATGGTATGGGAATGGCATTATCAAATGTAATCACGCAAATATTGTACTTTAATAGGTGGAAGCACAAAGATTAGTACAACTACAACTTCCACAACCTATTTTTCTTGTTTATGGATGTCTGCATTTACGTTATACCAAGCAATAAATGTAACTACGTATTAAATTTGTTTAACAGTTTCCACAATAAACTACAATTAGCAATTAAGTTAGAAAAAGTAATAAAATTAATTATTTAGATAATAAAAATAAAAACAAATGTAAACAAAAAATACCTGGTCAGGTAGATGCGTTAAACTACTGCTAACGGCACTCAATCTCACAAAAAAGGATTTGTTATAATAGACTTAGCGTACAGAACAATCAAACTATCAGATCTTGAATACAGGTAAAATGTAATTGAAAAGGCAAACTATATACCTTTATGATGTACATACCGCATTTATCAAACTAACTAAAAAAATTGTGTTCACGATATAAATTTCTAATATCGCAAAAGGAAAATAATCTGATACAAAATTATTTTAGCTGAATAAAGATTAAAACACCAAAAAGACAAAATCTCATATTATTTTTGAAATACGCTGCCAAAAATGTCCAAATATGACATTGATCAAAGTTTTTAACATATCGAAAAAAACTAAGCTGGCATCAATATGCAAAAAACCAAACGGCTCTTACAAAACAAATTTAATTATACCTACATAAAAATTCCAAACACTGAAATCATTCAAAAACAAAGAGAAACTAGAAATGATATACATATTTAAAAAGTCATACCGCAAAACCTATATGCAAAACCTAAGTCAAATTATATTAAAACTTAATTAAATAGAAAAATTTAAAGACAAATTTGGGCATTAAGGATTAAATCAAAAACCTGTCAACATTGTGGTGCAAATATTAACACCTTATAGTGTATAACCCGGCAGAAGAAGCTTCACAAGCGAGAGAATTTTTTAATCAATATACAAAGTTATGCTCAGATGAATAAAATGTACTTCACCTGAGTAATCTAACCTGTGCTGTTTCTTTACGACTTATAAGTCTAACACCTTGTTAGTTAATTTCTGGAATAGCTTTCCCAACCTTTCATTTAAATAGGGAAAGATTTGTGAATGAAAATGAAAAGCGATTTTGAACTCCACTTTAGTGTGAGTAACTACACAGTAGTTATAATTCCATTTTGATCTTAGATTTAGGACCTTTGTTCCTAAGTTAAAACTGTTGTTGTGGTTTTGGACACTATCTTTAAAGTTTGTGCTGAAAGAAATTTGTTTTTCCTAGATGTAGCTTATCGTCAGTTATAAAAAGAGCAAATGTAGGTGTAGTAAATTTTATTTAAAAGATTGTTTGTTAAAGAATATTTCGTATCATTATGTTTGATGTCTGATCGTAGTGGTTTTATTTTAAATTAAACTAGCAAAAATAATTAGGGCAACACTACAAAAATCATCTACAGACCACAGAACATTTATTGAAAACCAACATTGGACATCTTCAGACTAAAGCAATTTTGTTGATGACCCAACATAGTGCTCGGTTAAGCTACTTTTAAAACTTCGTGTCTTGCTGGATTTTATAGGCGTTTCCTATGTGAAGTTGTTCTGGTATTCCATGCAGACCCGAAAGAAAGCAGTAAAGTCAGTAAAGAAAATTGCCTACACCGAATAATGCAACAAAACAGGGACAGCATGGTAGAATCGAAATAAAAAAGAATGAGTTTTTGGGCTAGTTCAAAAACGTCGTAAAGTGGGGTGGGTGATACAGATAGAACAAATTGGAAACCTCAGTAAAAATTATATTACCAACATACATACAGTCCCGAAAAAATATTTACAAAAATCAAAAACACACATTTACGTAATCGTGATATAACATGATGTAAACAAAGCGTCAATTTACATATAATACAGTATAAACCTAAACATTTTAAAATATTGAGAACAAAATCTTATAATCTAAATAACTTAGTTAAAATGAAAATTCAAAAAATTGAGAAAGGCTAAAAGAGAAGGATGGAATCTAGATAAGCTTAATGATAGTCAGGTAATAGAGGAACATAAACAAGTATTAGATAATAAGATCAAAGAGATAGTCATAGGAGGGAACGTAGAATATAGATGGAAAAAAATAAAAAGGGCTTTACATGATACAGCAACACAGACTATAGGTAAGAAAAAAGTAGAAGTGAGAAAACCCTGGGTAACAAAGGAGATATTAGATTTAATAGAAAATAGAAGAAAGCTTAAACCTTTCAGGAAATTGGATAGTGAAAGTAAGCAAAAATATAATAGAGTTAGAAATAAGATAGTACATGAGTGTAGAAAAGCTAGAAATCAATGGATGTAGGAGACTTGTAAAGGAATACAAGATGATTTGAGAGTAGGTAAGACAGACAGGGCTTACAGGGCAGTTAAAAAGTTTTTCGTGGAAGATAGGAAAAAATATAATGGTATTAAAGATGAGAATAATAAGCTTCTGATAAATAAAGTTGAGGTAGCAAATAGACGGAAAAGATATTAGAAGATTTTGCTATGTGCATCGGCGTAGCCTAACAAAAAAAACCAAAGAAAGAAAATGGCCGGGCTCAACAGGTGAGTAGGCGGGGTCTTACAAATACCAAAAATAAAGAAAGGCCTGAAAAACAAAAAATTCACTCACTCCTCCACAGCTAATAACAAAACATGCAAAAAAGAAACCTCTAATTAAAAAAAAATTCATACAAAGCACAGTATTTCCAACCCCAAAACAAAATTATTTCAAAAATGGTGAGCTGCAGTTTTTAGGTCGCTACCTCTTTGAAATAACAACAAAAAAAAACAAATTCCACACTAAGAACAACAGCTCGTAATTCGCATAACAAACCTAAAGTTGCACACCTAAAAGTATTAATGTCATATCTCTTAATTAACTCAAATTTACAAATTTAAAAAGAAAACAACAGTTTGAAATCCCTCCCCGTAAACATACAATTAACCTATTAAATTATTCCACAAAATGAAAAACCCAATTTTTAACTAATTGAAGATCACCAACACATACCTTTAATTAATCCAAATTTAAAAATAAAACAACAGTTTGAAGTCCCTCACCGTAAACATACAATTAACCTATTAAATTATCCCACAGAAAGAAAAACCCAATTCCTAACTAATGGAAGATCATCAACACATACCCCCGCACCGAAAATAATCATTTTGCCACTACCAAACTGAGTCATTCAAAACAAAAAGCAATGTCTCAATTATTATGGCCATAAATCCTAACATCGTTCAGTAATATTTATATATATATATATATATATATATATATATATATATATATATATATATTGCTGTTCTCTCGGTATTTGCTTGTTGTAACGCCTCTAGCTCATGCCCCACAAATTGGGTGCTATAAAATGCTGTGGTTTCTCGGTATCCTTGTAAATTGAATAAATTGTGCTGTTTCCTCAGTATCTGCTAATTTGTATCTCCACGAAACGTGCTATCATAAAAATTTTTATGATGCTTACCTTCGGGAACTTCCAAAAATTTTTAAATGTATGTACAAATTTTTCTACCTACCTAAAATTGAAGTCCTACCACCTAGACTTACAATTTATACCACTTAACACCAATATCTTCTAAAGATGCTCTTCACTCGGATGCCAAAACCTCCAGTTCCCTCAGAGATATCCGCCACGGCTGCTCACTCGTTCCCTGAAAATCCTAATCTACCAAAAATAACACTGAATACCAAAAGTACATAAATATTTATTAACATATCCCATCAGTAGCTTATCAATTCAGTTTAAGCTCAAAAACGCTCAGTTTAAAGAAAATTATTTTAATATCATCCTACATCACTCCTAAAACAAAGTAACTGGGCTTATTTCCAACCTTTACTTTATACCCCCGGTCAAATACGAGCTCATAGTAAACCTCCTTTTATATACGTGCTAACAATGGCACTGCAATTTCCTAAAACCTTTTTACCTTTTATAAAATTTATTATTTTCACCTTCAAGTGATATCATCAAATTATTACATAAATTTTTCATTAAGTCCTTTTTACATTAACTCATCAATTAAAAATGTGTTTATACCATAATAAATAGCAAATCACAAAAATAGTCACCCAGAAAATTACCAACGAAAACAAACAAAAGTCTTATAAGTAGAATTATCTGAATTTTGTTTTAAGTGCTCTCTACATGCACACCATCTCCAACGTGTTCCTTCTTCTCGACTGCACGTTCAAATTCTGTCTCCAGGTGCTTTACATGGACACCATCTCCAACGTGATCCTCCCTCTCCAACTACACGTTCAAATTCCTTCTCCAGGTGGCCTCTCACCATCAGGAACACACCGTTTCTAATTAAACTCTTTCCCACAAGTACACGGTACTACCATGCTCTCGTGTACTTGCTGGTCCGTCCATACATTTACTCTGTACTCTGAGTACATACACCGCCTTCAAACACCCAGTACTAAAATTGTACTTACTTGCGTAATAATTTTGATTGTTTATTGCCAAAGATATCAAAAAACACCCACTTGTGCTAACTCAACCGTAATTTTACTTAATTACTTTGCTATGTAGTAAGGTAGGCGATCGTAAGTAAAGACAAAAAAGCAGAGAGCTATTTACCACACCGTACGGGTTTATATCGCTTCAAAAGCTACCCCCCTACACCGACTTCCAACACTCCTTTCGCACTTTTCCTGGTATCACTGGTATCACACAAACAATCGTATTATCCTTGGCAAATTCGTCGTATTTTTACCCTACCGAGTTCAACCGTGTTTTAAATGAAGGAAATTTCCGCTCCAAACACGCTCGATAACGCGAAATCCTCGTAACTGTCGTTTCAAGTTCCAGCCTCCACAATACGCCCCTTGTAGACGCGTATATCTATCGTTTCATTCACACTTATACACAAAATCTTGCATCTTATTTCATCTTCAAATATTATTGTCCCGTTCGTTCACCAGCTCTGTTTTAGCTAACCCTTGCTATTGTCGTTTGTCCTTCTCTTGCTTATTTAATGTAACCGTTGTGCTCTGTTAGCAACATATCTCCGTATTTCTATATCCTTTCTGCTAGATTTATTCTGAAAACAAAGCGTGTCTGCGTCTCACTTCAATATCAAGCCTGCAACCATAGTCTTTTCTCTCTAGAAATCGATATTGTTCGCGTATGTGCTGTCTGCACCTGCATTTCATCCTCATTAAATAATTCCCGCTATTATTTGTTGACAAGATTTTGTTTGTTACCTTTTTGCAACTATAAAGTTCTTAGAATTTCTATAACACATACCACTTAACTAACGACCGCCGCTTTACATATGCTGTTGACCTGAAAGCTTTTATTCTTTAGAATATTAAAAAATGTTACTTCTGCTTGCCCTAATTTATGTTTTATATGCATTTACGCAATTATACGTCTCAAATTATGTCTCTTAACTTATTAATAATCAATATTTACAATAAAATTTTATGCTATATTCACCTAACTTTAATATTTACTGGTACTTCGTCAAATATGAACCGATTTTGTTCAAACATGACTCAAACTTCGCGTGATAAATTTATATACTTTCTAGTTTGACATAAATACAAATTGGAGCTTGTTAATGCCTTTTTATGACCTCAGTATTTTCCCCCTGTTTTAATACTAAGAACAACTTTGAAAAAAATTTTTTTGAATTCAAACATACCGTGTTCGTTACTAATACTCCTTATTCCTAACATCTATATCCGAATTCCTAATTCCTAACACTATCCTATACCTAATTTTTAACTATGTATACCTATTATCCTAATATCATCCCCCCATCTAAATTACTATAGATACCTAATCCTACATTATCCCTAATACATAACTAAATACCCTTATTATCCTAACTATCCTACATTTATTCCTTATCCAAATTATTTAACTATTATTCACACCTAACACTATGGAAATAACTATCTTCTTGAATTATTTACACCTATCTATTATCCTATTCTCCTTTAAATGTAACCCTCTTCTTAATCCTCCAAGTCATTCGTCTTACATACTTGACAAAATGTAGCTTGGTCCTCCATCTATCCCTATCGCTACTGTACTACCTTCTTCCTGAAAACTAAACCTATCTTCAACATCTTGCTCCTTATTCAACTCTATATTTAACTTCGACAAACCATACGGTACTTTATTAAACGTATTAATTCTTCCCTCTATGGAAAACCTTATGCACCTTCTAGAACTTTCATGTATCTTTTTCAACCAGAACTCTTTTCCTAACATCAAACTATCACATTGTAATTCGCCCCTTAACTTTTTCCAAAATACTTCATCCCTTAACATTTGTACCAATTCCATATGTTCGTCTTCTACTGCTGTGGTCGCTTCTACACCTGGTTCTCTGGCTGACTTATCTATTTTTTCGCTTAAGGTTTCATTCATCTGCTCCATTTTTCTCCTTGATTCTTCACCCATTTCCCTAATCTCCTCAAACTTCCGGTTTGATTCCTCTCTACCCAGTCGCATTTCCTCTTACATTCTCATGATTGGTTCATTTCCTTGCTCTCCCGATTCCGTTCTCGATTGATCTTACTACCTCTTGCTTCCTCCATTTTTCCTGATTTCTCAAATAACGCACTATCGTCACTTCCAATCTCAACCCCTTGACTTCTTAGCCACTTCTTTCTCTGCATACGTTTAAATCACATCCTCACACACTCAAAAATATTTACAAATTTACACTACACACACACTCTCACTCAGCTCGCCATTTTCCGGGAATAAAATTTTGGATTTTATTTGGAAATCGAGCCCTCACGTTCAGGTCGCTATAAAAGTTGCTGTGTAGTTTGCTTGAACAATCGAGCCCCATGTTGGGCGCCATAAACATTGCAGTGGAGTTCTGAAAAGAAGCCCTAAATTCGAGCTGCATAAATTTGCAGTGTACCTAACGCTGTAAAATAAAGTTAATACCTACGAAAGTTAAAACCAATTTTCATTACAATATCTCTGGAAAAGCTCCCCTTAATCAACATACCACGGCTAGCTCTGCTTCCGGCTTCTTCAGAAATACTTACCCATCCTATGTTTACTCTTTCTCACTTACACTACCAAATAAAATTATCACTCAAATAATTCAACGAAACATACAACCTTTTATTCATACAAATCAAAAATTTACGTTACCAGTTCAATATTTACAAAATCGGATATACATCTTCATAAAATTTTACAATATCAACCATTAAATCCTTTTTTATACAGTTCAAGTAGATGGGCCATCTTGAAACCCTAAATTGAAATTTACTCTGGTCTATTGGGAGCTCAGTATAAACCCTGTTACTCTATATGCATAAATAAATCGCATCTTTGTTTTCAACAATCCTAAAGACCCGTTAACACTTTACATCAAAATTTTACGTCATGTATTTATACCTTCAAATAATAAACTCAAATTGTCTTTTTCATATAGCCTTCAAATTAGATTTTATGTTCATGAAATATACACCCAATATGTCAAATCACTTTAGCACAAAATAACAGCACAAAATGTTCAAGCAATAACAAAAGAAACCAATTTCATTACCTGGTGTAAGCTTTTGCATCGTCACCTCTGAAGATGTCGTCCACCCAAAACCTCGTCGTTGCATTCCATCCAACTCCTCTCTGCTATATGTACTTCAAACTCATTTCCACACATTATCCAATTCTCTGCAGACGCCTTCAATATATCTACTCATATAATTGTCCAAAATAAATTGATCGGCTTCTGAATCTACCATACACCCATCATCCTCGTTCCAAAAAATTAATTAGTCTCGCTTACCTCTGTAACATCTTTCGTTCGTTAATATTCAAATGTACTTACAGCACCGTTTACAACTTAGCACCTACTCGTGCTTTCACATTTTTAATTTAAATTAAAACGGACTGCACTATCACCGATTTATATATTTTTAACTAAGATGTTACCATATAAGTCTGAAGCGGACTGAAAAAGTAAGAGAGTCCCCCTATGTCTTCTAGTGTATTTATAATCGTTGAAAACCTACCTCTTGTACCACGTTTTCATCGAAAACACCACCACTGTCACAGATTCTGAAAATCTAAACATGCAACGATCTTTTTAAAACTCAGAATTTCTCATTCCACTTAGCTTTATTCCGAAAACACTGCCTAACAAGCATAACGGTTGCAATCTTCTAGAAATTTCTCTCACTCCACTTGTAATCAGCCAATCCAGACCATTTCCCCTGTCCTAGGTCTATCATCCAACTGTGTTATCCTCGTCTAACTCATATTTACCGTCTTTATTAACATCCCACTACAGCAACATAAAATCGATATTGTGGTTAGCCTCTACAAATTATCGCGCGCTTTAAATGGCTATTTTATCCAATGTCTGTTATTTGCCATCCTCGTTTACCATATGCTATAGATATCCCGTCTACTTGTTTTCAAACCACCTGCTATTTCACAGCCTTCGCTACGACCGTTAACTCAAATTTCTTAAGAATTATGTTTCAACGTACATTCTGGTTTTTTGAATTTGTTTATTTGTCTGTCAGTCTATTTTACGAACTGTTTGCCAGTTTGAAATTATACTTTCCCAAATTGTTTAACCTGTAGATTTCTTAGGATTTATTTTTAACAAACGCTTTCTTAGATTAAATAAAAATATGCGTCTACATTATCGATTTTATATAGACAAAAGCTCTCCCTTATTACTTGATGTGCTTGATTTAATTAGCTTACAATATTAAAGATAATTATACTCGCATTCTCCTTGCGTTTTATGTACTACACAGCTTTCACCCTATGCAACTTTAACATTACGATTTATTAATACAAATGTATGCCATTATCCGTTTGTTTTAAGGTCAAAACTAATTAATTTGGAGCGTTGTAACGACTACGAAGTCGTCCTTCATTAATATACGTCTTTCTAATTATTATTTATTTATAAAGATCCTTTATGATATTAAAAGCGTAAAATTTCTATTTTTTAAAAATAATGCTTATCCGTTACATACAAATCCATCTGTGTTCATGGGATTAAAATACCCTTCCAGTTACCGTGATATCCGTGTTGGTGCATGAATTCATTTCTTTGCGCTTGCTCGCAGAGTAAAGCGTTATAGTACTCAAATCCATTTTAAATAACAGGATGTAAAAAGGAGACAAGTTTTTGCCACGAGGTTGAAAGGTTGTCTGTAATCATGTTGTCCCACCAGCGTACGGCCTGGTCCCAAAAATTGCTTGGCCTCTTATAACAGAAACAACTACTAAGAGACGACCTGTACATTGAGCAACATATAATTATGAAATACATCATCATGGTATGTAATTATTTTATTTAGTATTTAAATTAATTCCTTGGTTTCTGTAGTGCAAGCTTTTTATTTTATTACGTCTTATGGCAACACTTTAGTTATTATTGGCGAGAGTATTGCAAGTTCATTATAGTTATGGAATATTGCAGTTTAAGTATTATACAGATCCCGTTGAAATGTTTTGAAATCATCCTGTCGTAAACCACGCCTGAATGTTCTTGTTAAATGGAAAACAAGTTTAGCTTCCTAAGCGCAGGCGAAGGTCGCACAGCTGTTGTTAAAGTGGAGCACACAGATAGTTGGAATGGTACAATGTTCATTCTTGAATTGGTAAATATGAATTCCTACTGCAATTTCATATATCTGGCGAATATATTTTTTTGTGGTGAGTGTTTTCTGATTCAATTCTCGTTTCATCAAACCATTACAAGAGATGTAATTTTTTTGCAAATTTTATATAGTGGTTTCAATTAGCTTATGCCTTTTTGTTCCAAAATTAATAGTTTGATGTAATATAATTGTTCGTAAGAACGCAAACTTTAAATATATCTTCCTATGAATTTTAAAAGGTTAAAGTTGAATGTGTTGTAACTAAGCAGGTGATATTCTACTTTTGTTTGTCACATTGTACGCACTAGTTTTTCTAAAAAAGTATAATTATTAGCCAGATTATGTTATACCATAAGGAAATTTGCTATTTCTCTCAAAAAATAAATTTTTATTAAATTCAAGTAGAATCGTATATTTATTAAATTTTGTAAGCCAAAACAGGATACTATTTCGGTAACTACTAAAGGTTGTATCATGTTAATACTAACTCAATATCCTTCTTAAAGAAGTTTAATAAATAAAATTGTTGAAATACTCAAAACTAATAAGAGATAACACTTGACTATTACTATATCTTGATGGATACAAAACATGGATATTTGTAAATTTGTATAAACGATATATATTTGTAAACTTCTTTAAATCAATAGAAAGTGGACTAAGTTGTTTCAAAGCTTTCTTTCATTGAAGTTAACAGTAATTTTTCTATAAAAGCAAACAACCAAATTCATAAAACTTTTGTAGTGTAGAAAGAAAGACCACTGATATTGTATTGGTAAAATATTTTTTTAAGGGATAATTTTAACTTGCTAATCTTTTTGGAATTTATTTTTTGTGATAAAGTGACTAGGCTCTAATGTAGCCCTAGTTCTACAAATCTTTTTGAGGTAATTAAATTTTCATATATTACGAGGTCATCGTTCCAAGCTGAGCTCGCAGTGTTAGCAGTAAGTATTGGTTGTTCAAAGATTTTTCGAAGATTTCCGTATCTTATCTTCGGATCGTTAGTGATTACAGTTATTCTTAAGATACGGTGGCGTCCATTAAAAATTCTTTTATTATCGTATACCATCCTACGACCCTGGCTCATAGCTCTGCCCTAAGTTGAAAAAACTTAGCTGGCTGGAAGATCTCTTAAGAGGGTTTTATTGTACTCAAAGCCGTTTTCCATACATTTTCCCTGGGCTTGAATCCTAGACAGGAACCCTCTCAATTTATAGAGGCTCTGCCGCCTATAAGGTAGAGTAGTTACATTAATATATAAAAAAAAGTGTAACACTTATGGCGACACCAACGTGAGGCCTCGATTTGGTTATTTCAATTATTGACACTGCAGCCTAGAAATTTAATTTAATTTAGTAATTGGCAAGCAAGAATATTTAGCAGAACGAGAGTGCTGTTTTCACTTTTTGATAGTAGTGTTAGAAATTTAGTATTTGAAAAGTTTTCTTTAAATTTTTGAAATGGCAGATACTTTCCAGATTGTTTATTTGCACAAAGAAGAGTTGGAGTATGAGTTAAACATTAGAGGCATAGAAGCAGTAGGCCTATTGTTGAGAAGAGGAAAATTTTAGGTAGACTTTTAGCTAAAGAAGTGAAAGAACCTGGTTGCTTAATTAATCTTCTTGGGTATACAGTAACATTTTTAGAAGAGCGTAAAGAGATTGATTCTTTGCTTGAGTCAATAAAGAACATTTTGTTAAAATTTGATGGCAATGTTGCGGATTCTATTTTTAAAAGGGTACAATCTAGACTGTTTCATCTCGTTGGTTGTGTTAAAAGAATTAAACTTCCTACAGAAAATTTAGATGAAGCGGTGCTGTTTAAAAATGAAACGTTAGCTACAATTTTTATTCTTGAGGCAGATTTATATGAAAAAGTAAGCAAAGCCAGTAGTTCAAATGATCGAAAAGAAGTAACAATAGAATCCCCCTCAGTTGTTAGTACACCTATTCCTACAGTTACATATCTTACACCCTTTATATCTATGAGTTCTTGACTTGTGAAATTTTCTGGAGACTCAAAACAAGTATATCAATTTTTAGACAGAGTAAAAGAACTAGCAGATTCTCAAGCTGTAACTGAAGCTGATCTATATCGTGGATCTTCAGAATTATTCGTTGGTGATGGTCTGATTTGGCATAGAAGTATTCGTAATTCAGTGAAAGATTGGAATTCTTTGGTTAAGCGATTGAAGGAAGATTTCTTGCCCGTTCATTCAAAAGATGACGTCTAGGATTTGATAAAAGCACGACATCAAAAAAAGTCAGAATCAGTTGTTTTATTTATAGCTCACTTGGAAAATTTATTTAGTAGACTACCACAACGCCCTGCCGAGATTACAAAAGTTAGAATGGTTAGGAAAAATTTATTGCCCGAGTTCATTTCAGGTCTTGCTTTGTCGGAGGTAGATGATATGGCGACTCTAACTAAACTCTGTAAAAAGTTGGCAGAAGCTGATCATTTAAAACAAAAGTCTGTTTCTGCTTCAACAAGTTATTCGTACAGATCTAGTGACAATCATAGATAAAATTTTAATAGTAAACCTTCAGTATGGTTTAAGAATTCGTCCAAACCTAAAAGTCAAATTGAAAGAAATCAGACACAATTTCCTCAAGCTGAAATTTTAAATAGTAATGATTCAGTACCGGTTTCGATTGGTTCTAGGACAGTTAAGAAGAATAATGGATGTTGAAACTGTTCGCGATATGGCCATACATTTCAATTTTGTAGAGCTCCAAAGAAAATTTTTTGTTATAAATGTGGATGTAAAGGAGTAACTTCAGTTTCTTGTACGTCGTGTTCAAAAAACGAGTAAAGTGGCAGTTGCATAGTTGCCGGCATGCGGTTCCATTTCAAAAGGCTACCGCGATGTTATGTAAGGAAGATAAATTTTTTTGTAAAGAAGATTGGTTAAGTTGGCTTAATATAGTTAAACATTTTTGTCGAGCTACAGTCAAACCAAAGGCAGATGCTTTGTTTGAAAAAAAATTAAGTGATAATCGTTCATATATTTTAGTAAAATTGTTAGATAATGAAATCACTGGTCTTCTAGATTCGGGTTGTACAACTTCAGTGGTTGGATCTTTAGCTATACCGTTGATTGAGAAATTAAAATTAAAGATTTGTTGTACAGAGAAAAGCGAATATACACAGCAAATGGTTCGTTAAAAACAGTTTTAAGTTCAGTTGATTTACCAATTTGTATAAGAAAAGAATGTCGTATTCTTAACGCCTTAGTCGTTCCGTCGTTGCCACATGCCTTCATTTTTGGCAGTGATTTTGCGAAATTGTTTAAGTTAATTGCAGATTTTAAAAATAATTCATGGAGTATACAAAGTAATTTTGGAGAACATGTTTCGTACGTAGGTCAGTCCTCAGTGCCTTTGAATATTAGTAATAGTTTACTTAATATTGACGATTTGTCAGAAGTTCAGCGAGAGCAAGTAGATGCAGTAGTAAAGTCATTTAAGGAGATTACTATTGAAGATAGATTAGGACGCACTGATAAAATCATGATGGATATAAATACAGGCAATGCTCAACCTTTCGGAGTCCGTGGAATTCAACTGTACCAGTAGTTAAAAAGAAAAATAGTAAGGAGTATAGATTTTCCTTTAATGGGCGATAGTTAAATGACGTTACAATGCATGATAGCTATCCCTTCAAAATATTAATCGGTGTTGAACCTTCTGCGTAATGCAAACTATATTTCTAGCATAGATATGCGTAAAGCGTTTTGGCAAATCCCCCTTTCAGAGTCTTCAAAGGACAAGACTGCATTCAGCGTTATTTCGCGAGGACAGTATAGATTTACAGTAATGCCATTTGGTCTTCGAAATTCAACGCAAACCCAACAACGATTAGTTGGTGCTATCTTTGGACCTAAATATGAACCTTTTGTATTTTGTTATTTGGATGACATAATTCTATGTTCACTATCTCTTGAAGAGCACATATAATTATTGAGTGAAGTTAAAAATCATTTACAGGACGCTGGTCTAACAGTTAATTTAGAAAAGTGTGAATTTTTTAAGAAGACGTTAAAATTTATTGGTTATATTGTTGGATCAAATTCTCTACGTACCAACCCGGATAAAATTTCGGCAATGATTAACTTTCCCCGTCCCAGAACCACAACGGAAGTTAAGTGTTTCATAGGTATGTGTAGTTGGTACCGTCGTTTTAGCAAGAATTTTTCATCATTAGCTTCTCCCATCAACGATTTAATTAAAGAGAAAAAGAAAGGTCAAGTTATTGTTTGGACACCAGCAGCAGAGTCTTCATTTGCTCAGATTAAACAAGTTTTAGTTTCCGCCCCTTTGCTTTCTCAACCAAATTTTTCAATTCCGTTTATTGTAGAGTGCGATGCGAGTGACACTGGACTTGTGCTGTATTGATACAAAATATAGACGGTGAAGAACATGTTGTTTCTTATGTAAATAGGACACTTAATCGTACCGAAAAAAATTATTCTGTGACAGAAAAGGAATGCCTTGCAGTATTTGCAATAGAAAAGTTTCGTCCGTGGGTTGAAGGAACTAAATTTACAGTGGTGACAGACCATTATTCATTATTATGGTTGAATAATATCCGAAACCCAACAGGAAAGATAGCTAGATGGGCTGTCTGGTTACAGCAGCATATGTTTGATTTGGTGCATCGTAAAGGCAAATTTAATGTGGTGCCTGATTGATGCAGTAAACTTGGTAGAAATCAAATTAGAAGAGTTAGATCCTTGGTACGTTTCGCTACTAAAAAAATTTTGTCTTCCCCTGAAAACTATTCTCAGTGGAAAGTCGAGAACGGTTTCGTTTTTAAATTTCTCCCTTCAAATTTGCCTCTGTCAACGAATTTGATAGATTGGAAATTTCTAGTACCCAGGTCACAACAGGAAGAAGTTATCAGATCATGTTATGATCCTTCTGTTGCAGGACATTTTGAATTTTCAAAAACTTATTCTCGTATTCAAGAAAACTATTATTGGCCAAAAATGAATTTGGATGTTATGAAGTTCTGTAAGAATTGTTTAGTATGTGATGCACAAAAATCGTCTAACAGTGGTCCACTTGATTTTATGGGCAAGGAAAAAGAGGTAAAGTTCCCTTTTCAAATTATAGCTTTGGATCTAATGGGTCCATTTCCCCGTTCCAAAACAGGACATAAGTGGTTATTAGCTGTGAGTGATTGGTTTTCCAAGTACACAATATTGCACCCCTTACGTAGTGCGAAGGCACATATGATTGAGCGCTTTATAGAGGAAAAAGTATTTTTAATTTTCGGCGAACCTCAATTTCTTATATGTGACAATGGTTCTCAATTGTCAGGTGGTATTTTTAAAGGTTTATGTAAAAAATTTGAGATTAAAGAAATATGGTATAATGAAGTTTATGCACCTCAATGTAATTTTGTGGAGCGCACAAATAGAACAGTTGGTACTGCAATTAGGTCGTATATAGATGATCATGACACATGGGACGTAGAGATACCCCAAATACGGTATGCTATAAATTCAGCCAAACATCAGTCGACAGGTTATACCCCAAATTTTTTAGTTTTTGGTCGTAGTGTTCCGATCAGTGGAAAATTTTACGGTGCTTAAATTCTTACAACTGCTTATGAGTGTGCAAGCAGACAATATAATTTAAAAAGAGATATTTCATTTAGAGTCGGTGATAAGGTTTGGAGAACTAACAAAGTGCTTTCTAAAGCTAGCAAAAAATTCAGTGCAAAATTGGCACCCCAGTTTGTTTTGTGTGTTGTTTGTAAGAAAATTTCGAATTTGGTATATGACTTGAGCAATACTGATGGTTCTAAAGTCGGTAGATGGCACCTTAAAGATTTAAAACCATATTCTGCTTTAGATTTAGATAATGGTGCTGCAAAAGAGTAAATTGTGACATTGACTTCTGTTTGTCAAAGAAATCTTTTGTAGTATGAAGTATGTCAGACATCTTGATGATAATTTTGTTCGAGTAAAGGTTAAATTTTCGTGTTTGTTCATATTTTTTGTTGAGGTAGCAGTAGTAGTGAATATGTGTAGGTACAGTATCGGGATAATTTTAAGAAATGCTTGCACGTGGATAATGTTGAAAGAGTTGAAAGTGTTGATTATAGCGATGATGTTGTAGAAGTTTAGGTTGTTGATCTTAGGATGTTGAAAGAGTTGAGTGTGTTAGTTATGTTGGCATTATTGATGTATAGTACGATAGGAATTTTAGAGTAGTAGTAAGCGAGAGTCGCCTGCATTGTTTTGAGATTTTTGTGAAGTTGGTCAACTTGGTCAGTTGTGTTTTGAGTAGAGAAGGTTTGGACCAAAGTAATAGTAGAGAGTGTTTGATTTGAAATCAAATCAAGTAGTTTGTGATGTGTCCACAGTGGTGCGGACATAGAATGGTAGAGTTAGAATTTAAGAATTTCAGTGAGAGTTAATAAAGTATAGTGTTGAGATATGATAGTCTAAGTATGACTATGCGTTTTTCGAGTTGGAAGTTTAGAGAGGTAGTTCTATTGAATTTTTTTGAAGTTAGAACATTACACTCATGTACTTTCTTTTCAATACAGCACAAGTCCAGTGTCACTCGCATCGCACTCTACAATAAACGGAATTGAAAAATTTGGTTGAGAAAGCAAAGGGGCGGAAACTAAAACTTGTTTAATCTGAGCAAATGAAGACTCTGCTGCTGGTGTCCAAACAATAACTTGACCTTTCTTTTTCTCTTTAATTAAATCGTTGATGGGAGAAGCTAATGATGAAAAATTCTTGCTAAAACGACGGTACCAACTACACATACCTATGAAACACTTAACTTCCGTTGTGGTTCTGGGACGGGAAAGTTAATCATTGCCGAAATTTTATCCGGGTTGGTACGTAGAGAATTTGATCCAACAATATAACCAATAAATTTTAACGTCTTCTTAAAAAATTCACACTTTTCTAAATTAACTGTTAGACCAGCGTCCTGTAAATGATTTTTAACTTCACTCAATAATTATATGTGCTCTTCAAGAGATAGTGAACATAGAATTATGTCATCCAAATAACAAAATACAAAAGGTTCATATTTAGGTCCAAAGATAGCACCAACTAATCGTTGTTGGGTTTGCGTTGAATTTCGAAGACCAAATGGCATTACTGTAAATCTATACTGTCCTCGCGAAATAACGCTGAATGCAGTCTTGTCCTTTGAAGACTCTGAAAGGGGGATTTGCCAAAACGCTTTACGCATATCTATGCTAGAAATATAGTTTGCATTACGCAGAAGGTTCAACACCCGATTAATATTTTGAAGGGGATAGCTATCATGCATTGTAACGTCATTTAACTATCGCCCATTAAAGGAAAATCTATACTCCTTACTATTTTTCTTTTTAACTACTGGTACAGTTGAATTCCACGGACTCCGAAAGGTTGAGCATTGCCTGTATTTATATCCATCATGATTTTATCAGTGCGTCCTAATCTATCTTCAATAGTAATCTCCTTAAATGACTTTACTACTGCATCTACTTGCTCTCGCTGAACTTCTGACAAATCGTCAATATTAAGTAAACTATTACTAATATTCAAAGGCACTGAGGACTGACCTACGTACGAAACATGTTCTCCAAAATTACTTTGTATACTCCATGAATTATTTTTAAAATCTGCAATTAACTTAAACAATTTCGCAAAATCACTGCCAAAAATGAAGGCATGTGGTAACGACGGAACGACTAAGGCGTTAAGAATACGACATTCTTTTCTTATACAAATTGGTAAATCAACTGAACTTAAAACTGTTTTTAACGAACCATTTGCTGTGTATATTCGCTTTTTCTCTGTACAACAAATCTTTAATTTTAATTTCTCAATCAACGGTATAGCTAAAGATCCAACCACTGAAGTTGTACAACCCGAATCTAGAAGACCAGTGATTTCATTATCTAACAATTTTACTAAAATATATGAACGATTATCACTTAATTTTTTTTCAAACAAAGCATCTGCCTTTGGTTTGACTGTAGCTCGACAAAAATGTTTAACTATATTAAGCCAACTTAACCAATCTTCTTTACAAAAAAATTTATCTTCCTTACATAACATCGCGGTAGCCTTTTGAAATGGAACCGCATGCCGGCAACTATGCAACTGCCACTTTACTCGTTTTTTGAACACGACGTACAAGAAACTGAAGTTACTCCTTTACATCCACATTTATAACAAAAAATTTTCTTTGGAGCTCTACAAAATTGAAATGTATGGCCATATCGCGAACAGTTTCAACATCCATTATTCTTCTTAACTGTCCTAGAACCAATCGAAACCGGTACTGAATCATTACTATTTAAAATTTCAGCTTGAGGAAATTGTGTCTGATTTCTTTCAATTTGACTTTTAGGTTTGGACGAATTCTTAAACCATACTGAAGGTTTACTATTAAAATTTTATCTATGATTGTCACTAGATCTGTACGAATAACTTGTTGAAGCAGAAACAGACTTTTGTTTTAAATGATCAGCTTCTGCCAACTTTTTACAGAGTTTAGTTAGAGTCGCCATATCATCTACCTCCGACAAAGCAAGACCTGAAATGAACTCGGGCAATAAATTTTTCCTAACCATTCTAACTTTTGTAATCTCGGCAGGGCGTTGTGGTAGTCTACTAAATAAATTTTCCAAGTGAGCTATAAATAAAACAACTGATTCTGACTTTTTTTGATGTCGTGCTTTTATCAAATCCTAGACGTCATCTTTTGAATGAACGGGCAAGAAATCTTCCTTCAATCGCTTAACCAAAGAATTCCAATCTTTCACTGAATTACGAATACTTCTATGCCAAATCAGACCATCACCAACGAATAATTCTGAAGATCCACGATATAGATCAGCTTCAGTTACAGCTTGAGAATCTGCTAGTTCTTTTACTCTGTCTAAAAATTGATATACTTGTTTTGAGTCTCCAGAAAATTTCACAAGTCAAGAACTCATAGATATAAAGGGTGTAAGATATGTAACTGTAGGAATAGGTGTACTAACAACTGAGGGGGATTCTATTGTTACTTCTTTTCGATCATTTGAACTACTGGCTTTGCTTACTTTTCATATAAATCTGCCTCAAGAATAAAAATTGTAGCTAACGTTTCATTTTTAAACAGCACCGCTTCATCTAAATTTTCTGTAGGAAGTTTAATTCTTTTAACACAACCAACGAGATGAAACAGTCTAGATTGTACCCTTTTAAAATAGAATCCGCAACATTGCCATCAAATTTTAACAAAATGTTCTTTATTGACTCAAGCAAAGAATCAATCTCTTTACGCTCTTCTAAAAATGTTACTGTATACCCAAGAAGATTAATTAAGCAACCAGGTTCTTTCACTTCTTTAGCTAAAAGTCTACCTAAAATTTTCCTCTTCTCAACAATAGGCCTACTGCTTCTATGCCTCTAATGTTTAACTCATACTCCAACTCTTCTTTGTGCAAATAAACAATCTGGAAAGTATCTGCCATTTCAAAAATTTAAAGAAAACTTTTCAAATACTAAATTTCTAACACTACTATCAAAAAGTGAAAACAGCACTCTCGTTCTGCTAAATATTCTTGCTTGCCAATTACTAAATTAAATTAAATTTCTAGGCTGCAGTGTCAATAATTGAAATAACCAAATCGAGGCCTCACGTTGGTGTCGCCATAAGTGTTACACTTTTTATATATTAATGTAACTACTCTACCTTATAGGCGGCAGAGCCTCTATAAATTGAGAGGGTTCCTGTCTAGGATTCAAGCCCAGGGAAAATGTATGGAAAACGGCTTTGAGTACAATAAAACCCTCTTAAGAGATCTTCCAGCCAGCTAAGTTTTTTCAACTTAGGGCAGAGCTATGAGCCAGGGTCGTAGGATGGTATACGATAATAAAAGAATTTTTAATGGACGCCACCGTATCTTAAGAATAACTGTAATCACTAACGATCCGAAGATAAGATACGGAAATCTTCGAAAAAAATCTTTTGAACAACCAATACTTACTGCTAACACTGCGAGCTCAGCTTGGAACGATGACCTCGTACTATCTGAAAATTTAATTACCTCAAAAAGATTTGTAGAACTAGGGCTACATTAGAGCCTAGTCACTTTATCACAAAAAATAAATTCCAAAAAGATTAGCAAGTTAAAATTATCCCTTAAAAAAATATTTTACCAATACAATATCAGTGGTCTTTCTTTCTACACTACAAAAGTTTTATGAATTTGGTTGTTTGCTTTTATAGAAAAATTACTGTTAACTTCAATGAAAGAAAGCTTTGAAACAACTTAGTCCACTTTCTATTGATTTAAAGAAGTTTACAAATATATATCGTTTATACAAATTTACAAATATCCATGTTTTGTATCCATCAAGATATAGTAATAGTCAAGTGTTATCTCTTATTAGTTTTGAGTATTTCAACAATTTTATTTATTAAACTTCTTAGAACCTTCCAGCAAACACCAGGCTATGAATCATCTATTTAATTTAAGGTATATATAAGATCGGTGATGAGGTACAAAGTCAGTTTATATCAAAATGTCGTATATAAATCATCTTGTGTATAGTTAGTTGATCATTACGTTTTGAAAGTCCTATAGTAAATATAAATTTGTGTTATGTGAATGTGTATATTGTACCACCAGCTTGTACATAAATAGACAAAAGTGTAATAAATAAATTATAGTAGTGTTTAGTGTTGTTGAGAAGACTTATGGTTCGGGATTAGTTTAAGAAGATATTAATTAGTGCTTGTAAATAGCACTAGTGTGATAGTGCTTCCTTGTTAATTGGACTGAAAACATTTATAAATACGGCATATACTGTTAATTAGACTTGTTAATAGTATGCAAGTATGCAAGACATGCTATTTTATAAGAGTATGAAATTCATTTCACTATTACTCAGAATTGGTAATAAAAATAAAGTTTATTTAGCATTAACTTTAACAAATCTACAATATATTAAGCTCTGCTCTCACAATTAACTGTTGTAGATCACATTCTGTAACTTTATATATCAGAAAATGACAATTACGGACAATAAATAACTATAAAGAAGAACAAAAAATAAGAGTCACAATATACGATAAGCAATAACATTAAACAACAGACAGTAGATGAAATGTATCAAAAAATTACAATAAATGATGATTAATTCCACTATATAACAGTAAATGACAATATCTGACAATGAAGAGCTTCAAATGACAAAAAATAACTGTGAATGACTATAGATGGAAATAAATGTTACCAAACGAAAAATGAAAATGATTGTAAACAATATGGATAATACATGACAGTAAATAGCGATAAATGGTTCTGATTAACAATAAATGATAACAAAAACGACAAAGAATCACCAAAAAGGGTAATAAGGGATATAAAACCACAGTTCATAATAATAAGTAACAATAAACACTACTAAACAACTATAAAAGACAATAAGCGACAATCAACAACAATACATAGACATAAGTAACAATAAATGTCGGCAAATGACAATTAGTGGTAATAAACGGCAACGATAACAATAATCGACAATAAATGATCATAAATCAAAAGTAATGACAGTAAGCACAGTAAATGTCATATAAATGCCAACACATGTAAATTAATAACAAAATATAGTGAAAAATAGAAACAGATAACAATAAATGATGAAAAGTGATGATAAGTAACAATAAATGACAAAAAACATAATATATGACTGCAAACAGCAATGCAATGAATAATAACACTAAGAGACAATAAATCATGATATATGTCAATACATGACAATAAAGAAAAACAAATGACATTAAATGACAACAAATGAAGGTAAGTGACAACAAAAAGCCTTAAGTTACAACAAGCTACAATAAACGAGAATCAATAACGATAAGTGATAATAAATAGCAATTAAAAACAGTAATTTGTAAAATAAATGACAATAAGGGATAATAAGTAACAATTGATGACAATAATTTATAATCATGACGATATATGACAGTAGGTCACAATAAATGACAATTAGAAACAGTTAGGACTTTAAATGACAGTAAATGGAAACAGATAATAATAAATAGCAGTATATGACACGAAATAATGATAAAATTCAATAAATGAATGTAAATAAAAATGACGACGATAGATGGCAATAAGTAACAAGAATTGATACGAAATTGTAACAATTTACAGTATATGCAGATAAATGGTGATTAACAACGATAAATGATAATAAATGTAGTAAATATTAGCAATTTACAATATATGACATTAATCGAAAATAAATTACATTAAATAACAACTAATGACAATAAATGCCAAAGCATGACAGTGAATGAAAACAACATACAATCGATGGCAGTATATGAAACTAGACAATAATAAAATCTAATTAATGAAATAAATGACACTATACAACATAAATGACAATGATCACAACAAGTAAGGAGAAATAATAATATATAACAGTATATGATGATAACCAGAATTAGCAAGTATAAATAGTAACAAATGTAGTAAATTTCAATAAATCACCATATATGGCAATAAATTACATTAAATATTAAGGAATTATAATAAATGACACTACATGACTATAAATGAAGACAAACACTAATAAACGCTATAAGCGGCACAAAATAAAAGTGAATGACAATAAATGATGATGCTGACTATAGATGACAGTAAATGACAAAATAAGAACACAATTGACATTAAACGACACTAAAAGCAATGCAATAGGATAAATGCCCATTAACGACAATACAAGTTAATACCAATAGATGAAACTAAATAATAAGTGACAGTAAAAACGGTATACAGGAAATGAAAATGAATAAAATCAAATGGCAATAAATGGCAGATAATGACACTAAACCACAATAAAATTCAATAAATTAAAATAAATGACAATAAATTAAAATACATACCAATGAATGACAGTAATTGACAACAAATAGCAACAAATGATTATAGACAATGATACCTGACGATTAGTAAAAAAAATGGTAACAATTGACAGCTTTTGATGATAAATGACGTTAGCAATGATAAGTGGCAATGAATGTACGAAACAACCATAAATCACCATATGGCATTAAATAACAATAAACTATATTAAACCAAATAAGCAAGTGTAAATGACATTAAATCTTAACAAATAATAATTTACAATAAGTGAAAATAAATCAAAATAAATGGTCATACATACCAATAAATTATTATAAATGGCAGCAAATGATAATAACTGACGATAATTGGCAATTAATACTAATAAATGGTACTAATGACAGCAAATGACAATAAGTGGCAATAAATAACAATAAGTGCAATTATTACAGTAAATGAATGAATGTCCATAAATATCAATAAATTGTGACGAGTGACAATAAATTACAGTGAAAAATGGTATAGATGGTAATGCATAACGCACAAGGGTAATAAACAAGAATAAAAGGGAATTGTGACAGTAAGTGACAATAAGTAACGATATGTGACAAAAATTCCAATATATGACAATAATTAGCAGTACATGACATCTAGGGCAATACCTGTCTATTTACATTAGTAACTGAAAGTGGCTGGCAATAAATAACTATAAGAGTGACTAAAAGAAAATAAATGACATTATATGTACGACTAAAGCTGACACAGTGACAATAGATGTTGATCAATCACAGTAGAAGGCGACAGCGCCCATAAACCATACTATATGAATAAATTGACACAAAATGATAATAAATGACAATAACTGACAATAAATGACAAACGACAATAGTAGATGGCACTCAATACCAACTATGATTATAGATGAAAATAACACAAAGTGACAATGAATGACAACAATTGACAATATGATGGTGGGTGGCGATTACTAACGATAAATGTCAAGACACATTAATAATTGGCTATAAATGGCATTAAATGACATTGAAACAATAAATAACATTATTGCCAATTAATCATACTGTATTACAATGAATGATAGCAATTGACAACAATTGACAACAATTGACAATATATAACAAGCAATGACAATAAATAACAGTAAGCGACAATAAATTACAATAAATGACAATGAAAACAAATAACAATACATGACAAATAGTGACAATTAATTAAAATACAAAAGAAATGACACTGATTGACAAAAACACATTAAATGGGAATGAAACATAGCGAATAACGATATATGACAATAATTGGGAATAAATGACAATGTGTGACCGAAAATGATCATAAATGATATTGAACAACAATAAATATGAATATATGACAATAAATTGTGGCATATGATAATAAATGGTAGTTGGCGAAACTCAACAACAATAAAATCCAATAGATACATGATTTGGCATAAATATAAATTAAATACAAAGACGAGTTTATATATAGATTGTAAGAATTTTAGGATGAATGAATAAATATAATAACGCAACTGTCTGAAATTGAATAAAGCACAAAATGTATTAATTGTATAATGACCTTCCATTGTCCTTGCTTGAAATGCTATGATTGTTGGCCCTTGGGATATAATGGAAGCACTCGATGTAGCGTAGCGCCAGTGAATAATAGCTTACAGGTCGAAACTCGGCCAAAAACAAACGGCACGCTTGTAAAGTAAGTACGGCTAAGAGGCCCCGCGCGACGTTTTTAAAGTGACAACTCTCACTCACTCACTTGGGTAAAATGTACAAAAGCTTATTAAATGAAATGAATAAACGGACAGCCAAATAAAGCCTATTTATTTTACATTAATACGAAACAATATAGGTAAATACAAATAAACTACAATAAATGACAGCAGACGTCAAATTACAGCAAATGACAATAAATAGTAGTAGATGATACAAACGACATTGAAATCTAATAATAACAAATTAATGACAATATGCGATAACAAATGGAAACAAATAACCACAGATCACTAGAAATGATAGTGACGCTAGTAACAAGAAAAGACAATAAAGGACAACAATTGACGGTATATGGCGATTAATAACGAACATGGAAATAAATGTAAAACACATATTAATATATCATTATGTATGGCATTAAATGACAATAAAATACTATAAATGAAGATGAATGGCAAATGGTAAATTACAATAATTACCAATCACTAATAAATAACACTAAGGGAAAATAAAGTAAAATGAATGGCCATAAATAACAACAAATTTCAATAAATGACAATAAATGCCAGTATATAACAATTAATGGCAATAAATGGTAATAAAAGACAGTAATAACCATAAATGACAAAAATAAAATAAATGACAAGGGATGACAGTAAATAACAACAAATGACATCTAATTACAATGTGTTACCGTATCCGCCAAAGGAAGAATAACTGACAATAAAAGTCGGTAGATTAAAATAAATGACAATAAAAAGTAACAATAAAAAGTTATATGTAATTATAAATGACGATAAATGCAACTATGACAGTAAATGATGACAAATCACAAAATATGGCAACAAATGCCCATAAATAACACTACATTTGATTTTCCAATGCTCCACCCGAAAGTACTTACTATAGTGACCAAACCTTTGCTGTTCCAAGCAAAGTAGGGATCTTTAACGTGCATGGCAACACTCACACACGGGCTCTCCATTTACCACTCATCCGAACGAGGGCATGTTTTTACGAAGAAAGCTCGCCTAACATTTGTCAAATCGATCATGTTGGGATTCGAATTGGAACCTTAGGCTTAGTACTCACACGCATACTAACTGAGACACGCAAGCCCCCCAATAAAAAACAACAAATTACAAGAAGCTATACATGTGATAGCATACGACAATAACTGACAATGAAGAGCGTCTAATGACAGTTAATATTTTAAATGACTAAATATGACGGTAAATGAAAATAAAAGACAATAAAAGACCATAGGAGGCGACAAAGATCGATAGATGTTTAAAATTTAAATTTTTTTTTGTAATTTACTAATTATATATGATTAGTAAATGTTATGTTTTAGGTTTATCTTCTACTTGTTATTGTTTTGCAAACCCTGCATCTATATTGCATTTCCGTGTTCGACGGAAAACTATCTTTTTTCATAGATCAAACATAAGATATGTAAAAAGCAATGTTCGGTTAACTACAATAACAAATCGTCATAACTCTGTTTAGTCTTCGTATTAACATGTTATTAAACTTTATAGGAAGAACGTCGTAATTTTGTGTATCAACTTGAACCATTCTACTGAAACACATATTTAATATTATAGAAACAAGTAGACTCATAGAAAACAGAACATATACCGTTATTAAAGTTTAGTTATTCGTATGAGTTAAATGGAACTACAATCCGATCTAGACACATTGTACATTTTATTACTGCTACCATTTTACTACATTACTGAAAGTAGAGTTATTAATATGCTTTGGTTGGTGTATTATTTTCATAAAATATTATAGGCTTGCCTTTTTTTATTTGCATTATTGAGCACTCATAATCCCCTCTAAAATACCTACACTGGCAATGCATCTATACTGTAAAAGCATTATAAGTAATAATACGTGTCCCAGAAAATGGCGCAATTAGAATAACATTGGAGGGGAATATATAGTGGTGGGGATAAAAACGTCTGACTCCAAAGGAGCCAATTTTGTATAGGTACCTTTGAGGTCTGGACCTCAAAGGAGTAAAATGACCCCAAAGGAGCCAATTATACCACATTTGCGACCCTGTAGGTGGCCCTGGCCAACTATATATAAATATATATAATATATACATATATATATATATATATATATATATATATATATATATATATATATATCTATATATTAGATATGGCCATAAATAGCGTTTCTACAAAATTTACCTGGGCTTCGTAAGTCTGTATAGTATCGCAACTTATACACCTTTAGTTGACGGCATTGTCCTTAAGAAGGCGCATTAGTTCTGTCGTATATACACTGTATATACTGTACAGTCTTTACGAGCCAAATATGTTTGAGGCATTATAAGAAGCCCGTAAGTCTGGCAACCTTCTGATGTTCAGATTAACGAGTGTTGCAGGCAAATACTTATTTCTTAATTAACAGATTACATTTTAAAGTTACAACCGGTGTTCACAAAAATATAGCATTAAAAGTTTATATTTTAACATTTGTTGTAGCAGTAAAAATTCGATACACATTCTTGACTTTTGAGATAAAATTATTGCGAATTGTATTTGCAATTATTCAAAAAAATCTTCAACAACTGAGCAGTAATTTGTACAAGTGCTTCAAGATGCTGCATTTTCATTATAGTAATAAGCATCCTCTCCTACTACGCAAAAGGATACATTTTTCTAGTAGTCCGAGAGGCAGGATCACCGAAACGTCGGTCATTTCATCATTGTTTAAATTATGTATTCACTATCTGTAGGCTAAAACAAAAAGACTGCTGTAAGTCTGCCGGTCTGGCAGTGGTGGAGACGAGTGCTATGTGCGCCATGATTGTAGTAAAATCAAATTTTTTAAGTGATTTTATCATGTGCAAATGAAAGTTTAAAATTATAACTATATAGGTACTATAGTCATAATCAAAGGATTTGTGAGTTCAAATCAATTATTTTGCCCTACTTTAGGCATAGTTAACATTTACGTCACTAAAACACGCTTGGGGAAGTTGAATTTACTAGGATGGTTGTTAAGTAGAGCATGATAGCTATTTATGCACCAAGTGTGTTTATTAAGATGATAACGCTTGGAGGGCGACTCATCCAGCCCGAGGGCATATGGCCCGAGTGATAGATTGAGTCGCCTGATGGGTGTTATCATCTAGTAACACAAGTGGTGCATACAAAATTTTATATTTTATCTCATATATAAAATTAAAAATAGGTAAGTTTTCTATTGTAGAATTTACTTCAGATTTTACTATATAACTATTAAACACACCTACATAATGTTTTCCATGATGACAATAAACACTTTGACGTTTCTATGTTTTGGACATTTATTTAATATTAATAGTGCAAAATGGCTTATCAAGAGTTGCCAGCAATAATTGCAAAGCAAGCTCTAAAAGCAACTGAAAGTTTGCTACCCATTAAATCTAAACAGAGCTATGAGAAAGCTTAATAACACACTTGGTGCATAAATAGCTAAAAACTTGATTTGTTTCTGAACGCATAAGCGGGCGTTATGAAACCATTATGCCCTCCATTATGTCCCGGTTGTTATAAATATGTTTACATATCCCATATCCTAAGTGTTATGACTAAATTACAATGAGGTGAAGTTTAAATCCTTATTTGCTTCTCTAGGAAAGCAAATGATTGATTACTAATCAATAACCATTGCTACAAACCCACGATTACATGTCCAAGCCTAAACTAAATAACTTTTTCACCTTTCTAATCTGTAAATCTAATTTTCCGCCTTCGTATTAGATTGGTAAATTAGATTTACTGCCCTTTGGTGGTAAATGTAGTCTTTATTTTGTATTTCTTTAAGCAAATACAAAAAATAATAATTTAGCTGTTTTTTAGTTGCTATTTTATTCCATAACTTTCCTTCGAGTGCTCTGCAGTCGGACTCGATCAAATTGCCATTAATAATCAAAAATTAAAACTTTCGGGCATTAATCGCAAAATTGGAAATTTGGTATTGTCAGATTGACATGCATCACATTCAAGATAAATTGATCACAATAAAATAGGGGACTATTTATCAAGGTCGTGTGATACTACCCATGATGATGTCGACTGTCTTTTTTATCCAAACTGTGTTGGATATACGAAACACAAATTTTAAAATAACGGAGGAAGGGGCTAGGCAAAAAACATTTGTAAGCACCACGGGCGCTAAGGTACACATTGAAGTCCCACTGCCAGCCGCCCTCGTTTTGCTCGGGCGGCTAACATCGGCGGGTTTCAAAATGTAATGCGAATTTTAATGACACACAGATGGAAATAGAATAATGTACATATACAGTGGGATGTAAGGGAGTTACGGAGCCTCGACATTTGCAGTCCTCGTTCCGAAAGAAAATTGCTCATTTTAATGAATGAGTTTTTAATCAATTCCTATTATAAACAATTTACGTACTGCTTCACAGCAGTCCTAGTCAAGTAAAATTCCGCACGGGCGTTTTAATGGCGTAAATGTCAATTGTGGCTAAACTAAGTTAAAAAATTATATGAATTAACAAATCTTTCAATTATTACAGCAATATATGATAGAACTTCATAAAATTTAAATTCTAAAGCATGTTAATGCGCTTTTCCTGTCAAACCAGCTGTCATGCATTGTTTAACTTTTGGCATGGTTTGGGCATGTCAACTAGCAAGTGCTGATCTTTTATATTTACTGTATGTTTAAAACTTTCTCCAAAAAAGTAAAGTCTCAAGCACATTTGAATGTAGTATTTGGTGATCTGACCTAAGTCAGTTCACGATTATTGTATGTTATTTTCATATTTTAAACTGAAGTTTAACTTATATAGTTAAAATTTCTTTTTCAATCCAGATAAGTTAGTACAATTTGTTACAGTATTCCGTGTAGATAAAAAAAGAAAGCAGTAACATAAATAAAGGGAATCGCTTACACCGAATACTGCAAAAAAACAGAGACAGAATGATAAAACTGAAATCCAAAATAATTAGATTTCGGACTAGCTCAAAAACGTAGTAGAGTGGGGTGGGTGATACAAAAAGCACAAATTGGAAACCTCAGTAAAAACTATATTACCAACACACACCCAGTCTCGAAAGACTATTTACAAAAGTCAAAAACACATTTACGTAATAGTTCGGTATAAAGTGATGTACACAAAGCGTCACTTTACATATAGTACAGTATAAACCTAAAAATTTTAAAATATCAGGAATAAAATCTTACTTCTAAATACAAGAATACTTACATGTTCAGCCTTACGTATGTACAAGAATTAAATAACAGTGGTTAAGGCCACCTAATCTTTTAAAATAAAGCCATGAATGTATGTGCAGCTGTTGTTGAAACGCAATCACTGCAGGTGGTGCAACATATTGCAGCGACTTTGTAACCCGAAGTTGCTAAGCAGATGTTTGATATTATCAGGCAAAATATAATAGAGGAAATTCTTGAAGAAATTTTATAAAATAGCACTAACTTCAAGTGGAAGGAAATCGAGCTTGTTGTTTGGTAGCTTTTATAATTTGTAGAGAAATTTTCGGGCGTTTTAAATAGAGGTAGTGTGAATTAATATTCATGCAGAAAAAATCGCTTGCACAGTTTTGAACGTAACAATTTATATTAACACTTAATATTTTGTAACTTATGTCATCGAACACAGTTATTAACACGTAAGTTTTTTGTAGACCTCGTTCTAACTGAACTACAAATTATTCAGCAAAATCTTTTATAAAAGGTCAACAATTTTAGAAGTGATCTGGAATTGTATTAGTTCTAGTGTGCGTCTACAAACCCATAGAAGGTTATGAAAAAGAAGCTTGAACTTAGGGTTATTTATTTAGATGAGAACCTTACCCAAAATTTAAACTTTTTATAAAATCAAAATACCACCCTCTCTCCCTCTCGCAAATTGGAGATATTAGATTTATACATGGGAAACTTTATGTTAAATAGGAAAGCTAATATATAACAGACTTTTATCCAAAGTCACTCGTTATCAACTAATGCCCTAGTGTTCTTTGCACACTCTTACAAAATACTTTTAAACCATTTTAAGATTCGATGTACAGAAATGTGGATACACATTATAGTCATAGCAATATCACACAGAACCACTACGATCTTGGTTATTTTAAAATCTAAACTGACATTAAAATTATCAACTGATTTTAAGTTATAGTTATTTTTAACAATGTTGGCAAAAATTGAAGGCGAAACTATATTAATGTCTTATAGGTATAAAAGATACTCACGACATTAAAAACATAACATTTGGTTCCGTTTCTAAACTTTTGTTACGTAATGCCAAACTGGAAATTTGTAGATTGTATTGGAACAATATCTAGAATATATACAAAATATAGCGAAATTCATTCAACAGTATTAAACAGTATTAAAGCAAATAATATACAGATGCCTCGTTCGGAAGACGAATATGACCATTAGATATGGAATTTCAGAAATTGCAACTTTAACTGTAACATCCCTTTTCACGATTACCCTACTAAATTTAGAAATGGCCGAAGGAATTGAATTTTGCATTCCTGCACTTTCAGTGTGATAACAGATACAGTATCTCTAAAATCTAAATATTCAAGATACTGGGCAAAAGACCAAATTAAAAACTTTAGAGTACGAACATGCGAATAAACTTAAAAGATCTAGAATTGAGTTGATTATTCTGTATTAAACTAGAAAAACGAATCCACTTAGTACTTAGTTTGAGCTTTTGGATCTATTGTTGTAATTTTAATATATCCGTGGTTTTAGGTTTACCACCTTCAACATAATATACTTTTAAATTCACTTGATTAAAATAAGGAATGTCGTTTAGAAATAACGTACATTTAAGGGCATTAAAATACAAGGAGACGAACAGGTGATCGGCTTTGATTAGCGAAACGATATTCAGTTACAGGCCTTTGTTTCTTTACACTTTTATTAAGTTGACAGTAAACGTAATTTTAAATATATACAGCATATTTAATTTTAATCACTAGACCTCTTTTATAATATTTTCCACAACATAGTTGTAGAACCAACACCCTAATAAATAATACAAATCTAAAATGTAAAGTAAATAAGGATCTCCAGCAGGAAAAATAAGACCTTTTAAATGGCAACATAGGCGGGCTTTGTAAAGGTGGGTTACTTGTAATAATTATACACATGTATTCTGAAAGGATGTGCTTGAGTAAAAATTAAATTGTTTTACCACACCCCTGGACCCGGGCTTCGTCTAGTCTGTAGTTAGCAGGCTTCGTATGATATGTGACGTACGTATGTAGTACATAGCGGGCTTCGTATGATATGTGAGGTACGTATATATATATATATATATATATATATATATATATATTGCTGTGAAACCTACAAAATCCGTGAACTACGCTTTATAATCGAGCCTCACTTTTGGGCGTCAAGAATGCTGTGAAACCTCCGAAATCCGGGAACTCATTTGTGGAATCGAGCCCCACAGATTGTGCGTCAAAGAATGCTGTGTTTCCTTGTATTAACATCGAGCCTCACGAATTGGGCGTCAAGAATGCTGTGAATCCTACAAAAAGCTATTCATTACCTTAACTGTGTTGGTCCATTGACTTTCTTCTGTTAATCGCCTCGGCTGCTCCTCTAGATAGCTTTCATCCTCATACATAAAAAAACAAACACATTCCTACCACAAACATCAACGTCAACTCTATTTACATCAATATTCACAATACATTAAAATTTCAAAATTAATATTCAGCATAAATTTTAATATCAGAAAATTCCAAAATTAAATTTATTATCATTTTAATGTGCATCCAGAATTAAAGTCCTTGTAGGATGCCTACTAATTACTATAACAATATATGCAGACCGGAGTCTGAGTACAAAGGGAGCATCTACCACCCCTTTACGTTAATTAACCAGGTTCGTCTAATTAAGCTCAAAGACATACCCATATTTTCATCATAATCCAGAACATCAATACTAAATACCCCTTTCTACTTAAACAAGCAAATTTCACCTTAAAATTAAAATATTATTGTTAGTACAATTTCACTACTGTCCATTTTAAATAAACAAATTATAAAGTTATTCAACACACACCAAAATATCAAAGTTCGAACAAAATAGTATAATTTACCTGAAGGTTACTGCACTCGTAGCTTCAATGTACATCGTCCCTTTGTTAATTACACCATTCCAACTGGGTTATATTTACGGCTTCTGATTCTCAACGCTTTTAAAATTTTCTCCATCACCATTTATTTAAAGTTGTTTCAGGGCTTTTCCGGAACTCATCTGTGTATATCTGAACCTTGTTTTGTGGATCCAGACACGTTTATGCACCATTTAATTATTAATACCCCCGAAAAATAGCAAAGAAATTCATACTTCTTTCACCAATATACGCCAAAACTGCCTACTTTTGTGTATTCATTTGTCGTTGTAAATTTTACTAATTGGTACAGTGATACTAACTTTATTACCTTGTATCTTCTTTTCTAAGTGCACTAAAGTACATTTATTGTAGCACGTAAAGAACAAGCTGTTTTACATCACAAAATATTCGAGCAAACTGTTTAAAATTATTTAATCAAAACCGGAAAACTAAAAGCACTGTTTAACGCGTTGAATCAAGTCGAAGATCTAAGAGAGCTTGTTCATATTAACCTCGGTATATATAGCGGTTAGCCTGTCTGTCGGTCTGTTCCCCAAAACGGACAATTCTAAAGAATTTCGCATGCTAGGTTCCCATTCCGCAGCCCGGCATGCGATTTTTACGAATTTTGCACTCGCCCCAGTTAAATCTCAGAAAATTTCCACACGGCACGCAACGTCTGAGAATACCTAATTAAATTTTTATACAGAAATGTTATTTCTACCTTTCAAGTTTGCCTTTTACTTTCAACCAATCGCAACCCAATGACGTTGCTCCACTCACGCCTTTTACTATATGTGTCTCGGTCTCGCGCATATTATCTGTCTCTATCTAACCTGTTCTTATTGGTGCAAATTGATATTCTTTATTATCGATTATTTCAGTCCATGTGGAGTGTGAAATAACCCACCTTTAGCATTTCTCGTAACTATTATGCGACGGTTTCTCCAACATTCTCTGTAACCATTAATTATCTGCAAAATTTACGCAGAATGAGCTTTTTAAAAATACGCAGGTGTTTAAACATCCTACTTCTAACTAACCCCTCTACGATTTGCATTTTATTGGGTTTTTACAAGTTTTTATAGATATTATATGTTACTAACGGTTCAATTAACTTCAATTAAAATTAATACCCTTTAAATTTTAGTGAATCCTAACTAAATATTAATTATTATCTGTACGTTTTGTTTAATACCGGTTACTTAAAATAGAGTTAATTAATATAAATTTTGCACGTAATTTCTCTTTGTTTCTTTATTAGGAATAATTAAATTACATGTAGAGCTTTTTAATACTGCTTCCTTTTTTATAGCAAGCGTCTTGTACATAATTTAACTCCCTTATTTTCAATGAAACGAATGAATTTTTATTCTCCACGGTTTTTTAATAACGCGAGTTAAAGTTCGGGCCTTTGGAGCTGGTTTTTTAAAAAGCTTTGTAACTTTAACACATTTTTTATTTACTAAGTTAAGCAGAAATTACATTGGAATTTGGAATAACTGGTTCTTAATAACATTAATAAAAATAATTTAATTGTACAGGTGAGTAGCTCAAACAACGAAGTATGGAGTTTGGAGACTGACTGCCGGGCATTGAGCTCCCGGGCCTTTTATAATAACCTGCCCCTCACACGGCTGTGAGAACTTGCAGATCTCATGTCTGCATTTCTCTTTAATTGTACACTTTAATACAATGTAACAACTTAATTCTAAGTAATTGCGGTCTGTTGACCGCCTGTGACCTGCCACCTGCAGTATCACTGCCCTCACGGATGCACAGCTGCATTCCGTTCTCATGAACTGTCGATAACCTCTCTGGGTTATCCTTTTGTTACAATGTTGCATTGAACTTATACTTTTACTTAATAATTTCTAATAATTCATATTAGATTCAATATATCAATATATATATGTAATTGGGGGATACATAACTCCTCCCACCGTAAATGAAAAATTAAGGGTTTTCTTAATTTTTAAATACATAAAATACATTATTTAAATTCATTTAAAATTCATTATTTCTAAAGGTATACTTGTCGTTTCTTTTTTTCTCTTTGTTTCCTTAAATCTGGTACTGTTTTCTTCATTCTTATGTCTAAGGTACATTTTTTATAATACATACATGATTACAAAAATTACTAAAATGATCAATACAATTGTCCAAACACTTATATTATTATAATGTAACTTTGGCGTTTTGAGTTCACTTAATTGTTCTTTATAACTTTCCACTAATTTCACGGCGTGGTTGAGATCGTCTAAGTCTAGATGCTCTAGCTTCATAGGTTTCTTGTTTATTTCTTCGTCTTCTTGTTGTATTTTGAATTGTAGTTCCGGTAGGTTTGCAAGTTTCTTTGTTGCTATGGGATCTTGATAAACTCTGATTACTTCATCTTTCAATTTCACATAACAATCTTCTTTGAGGGTAATTAGTTTGCTTCCGATTAATGCTTGGTTATTTTTATCTTGGTTGCAGTGGATGGTTGCTATTACTTCTGTTGGAAAAATGGCTATCCATTTGTTATCTGTAACTTTTTGAATTTTCATATTAGTTATTTGCACTTGTTTGGTTTCACAGTTTTCGTAGTGATTTGAGAATTTTAATAGTTGTACTTCACAAGGGCTGTCTTCTTGAATGGTTGTTGTCGTCATCGATTGACATAAATATTGGTTTGGTGTTACTTCAGTACATTTTTCGTTTGTATAACCATATCTCAGTTCATGTAGGGATAGGAATTTGGTTTTGGGTATGATTACTTGGTATGTGCTAGTAACCTTTGTTGGAAAAGCAAATAAATGATAATACTGATAATTGTTACTTTCTACTATCGGGATTTCTATTAAAAATATTATTTCGTTATTCTTAATGTTGCTAAAATTTGTTGCATTAAAGTAAGGGTGGATATTATTTTAGTAATTGTTGTATTTTGTACACTGCCTAGTTTATTGGTAGTATACCGGGGTTGTTCTTTATTTATTGTTATTGGGTTGTCCGTTCTACCTGGGTGGAGGTTGACGGTAAGGGTGATGATTGTCCATCTGAAATTACAGGGTGTCTTAGGTTTTTTAAATGAATGTATTTCGTTATTTTACCGTTGTCTACTACTGCTATGTTTTTATCTGATATTTTCTTAATTTTAAATGGTCCTAAATTTCTGGGTGCTGTTTTATGTCGCTTGCTTTGAAAGTTTTTCTCATATACGGTTTGTCCTATTGAAAATTTATTTGAGTCGGTATTTTTGTTTCGGGTTGTGGTGATACGTTCTTTATCGTTCTCTAGTTTATCTTTTACCTTATCGTAAGTTATTTTTAATTTTCGTTTGTGATCTTTCGCATATTGTTGATATACTTCTTTATTGTAGTGTATGTCATAGGGATTTCGTGAATCTGAATGTCCTAATGTTAATTCTAAGGGTGTAAAATTTGTTGATGAGTGAATTGTGTTATTATAGGCGATTAGTGCGTATGACATTAAATTGGTTATATGTTCCTTTTTATAATTTATTCTTAATAATCGAATTTGTTCTAGCAGGGTTAAATGTAATCGTTCGATTAGTCCGTTTGACTCAGGGTGGTTTTCCGTTATGAAATGAATTTTTATTTTGTGAAGTTCTAAAGTGTTTTGTATTGTCTCGTTTTAAATTCGCTACCATTGTCTAAAGTGATTGATTCGGTGTTCCGTAAAATGTGAAGTATTGTAAAATCCTTGGGTCACGTCAATGCTATTTTTGGATGTGATTGGTATTGCTTGTCCTATTTTTGTAAATGCGTCTATAATTGTTAGATAGTTTTGCGCTTCTACTACTAGAGTATCGGCATGTAGTTTTTGAAATGGTTTGTCGGGTGTTTTGGTTAACATTAAGGGTATCTTTGGGGGTTTCCTATCGTATTTCGCTTTGTCACATAGTTCGCATTGGTTAATGAAATCTGTGGTCAAGTCCTTCATGTCTTTAAAATAATAACGTCTTATGAGTTGTTTTATTGTTTCGTTAATTCCACGATGGTTGGTTTTTCCTTCGTGTTGATTTCTAATTACATCGTTTATTTCGTCAGAGTCGTCTAGTGTTATTAATTTTCTAGTACATCTGATGAGTTCAGGTCCAGAGTTATTGAATAGTTTAATGTATAATTCTGAAAATCTTTGGTATAAATGTTCGGTATTGAAATAAAAATAAAATCGTTTTTTCTCGGGGGTGTATTCCTTTAAAATTTTAATTATTTGTTCCTAGTTATCATCTTTTGTTATTTGAATTTGATATATCTTTTTGTTATCTACTTTTGTATATTTTACTGGATTGGGGTTATTTAAAACTTCGGTTATTATAAATTGGTTGGGTTTCATATCGATTGCCTCGTTTAAAATTTTAATCGCGTTTTTTGGTTCTTCGTTTTGTGTCGAATGTATTGTGTCGATCTCGTCTGGATCTTCCCTTATTTCTGTATCGTCTACGTTTCCTATAATGGATTCCGTTTCTAATGCATTGAGTTGAATTCTGCTTAAAGCGTCTGCGTTGTTGTTATAAATTCCCTTTTTATATATAATTTCGTAATCATACTCTTCGAATCTGATTCTCCATCTCTGTAATTTTGAATTCGGTTCTTTCAGTTTGCATAGCCATACTAGTGGTCTATGGTCAGTATATATGTAAAATTTTCTTCCGTATAGGTAAGGTCTAAAATATTTTGTTGCCCAAATTATGGCTAATAACTCTTTTTCTATAGTGCTATATTTTTGTTCGGTTTCATTTAGGGTTCTGGATGCGTAGCTGATAGGTTTATCGCTACCTACTTTTCCTTGGCTCAATACTGCGCCTAATGCTACATTCGATGCGTCTGTCGTCAGTATAAATGGTTTTGTAAAGTCTGGGTATTCTAATACAGGGTGATTTGTTAATATGTTTTGATTTTGTCTACTGCTTTAATAAATTCCGGGTGTGTTCAATTTTGTTTCCCTTTTTAAACAATTTGTCAGGGTTTGGTTATCTGAGCGTAACCTTTAATGAATTTGCGGTAGTAACCACTAAGTCCTAGAAATCCTTTAATTTCTTTGTTTGTTTTTGGCAATGGGTAATTTAGAACTGCATTTGTTTTGTCTGGATTTGGCATTACTCCTTGGGGTGTTATTACATGTCCTAAAAATGATACTTCTTTTGTAAAATTCACTTTTGTCTAATTGTACTTTAAAATGTGCTTGTCTAAGTCTTTCGAATACTTCCTTCAATCTTTCTATGTGTTCTACCAATGATGTGGAATAAACTATGATGTCGTCAAGGTATACAAGGCATTTCTCATTGTGTATTCCTCGTAATATATTGTCCATGACTCTCTGGAAAGTAGCGGGTGCGTTCTTTAGTCCAAATGGCATTCGTTTGTATTCGTAATGTCCTCTAGGTGTGCTGAAGGCTGTTTTGATATGTCTTTTCTTCCATCTCTACCTGATGGTATCCTGATGCTAGGTCTAATGTTGTAAAATATTGGCATTTGCCTAATTTATCTAAAATTTCGGTTATATTTGGTAGTGGATATTTGTCATCTACCGTTTTTTCATTTAACTTTCTGTAGTCTATTACCATTCTGTACTTTCTCTTTCCGGTTGCGTCTAATTTCTTAGGTACTATTAACACGGGGCTGCTCCATGGTGAATTGGAGTGCTGGATTATGTCTTGGTCTAATAAGTCTGCTACTTGTCTGTCAGCTTCTTCTTGGCTTGCATGAGGTAGTCTATATGCTTTTGTAAAGATTGGTTTATTGTCTGTTAACTCGATATTATGTTTTACTGTGTTGGTGAATGTTAATGGTATTCCTTCACAATGGAATATGTCTCGGTATTCGAAACATAAGTTTTTAATTGCTCTTTCTTCTTCTTGATTGATATCGGTATTAAAGCGGATGTTAGTTAAATTTTCTCTTAACATTTCGTCATGTTCTATTGGGTTGTATTCGTTTTCTAAATTTTCGTCTATTTCCATTTCGTTAAAATTTAGTTCTTCTACGTTAATTGGGTCTGTCAGTGATAATTCTACGGGATAGTCGTTTGAATTTAATATTGTTGTGGTTGCAAAGTTATCTTTTATTTGAACTAAGGCAGTTGGGGTTTCTACTCCTTGTTGAAAAGTTATATGATTTATTATTCCTAAATTTTTGTTAGATTTTACTGGGATTTTATTTTTCTTTCCGTTCGGGGTTCTATAGTGTATTTTGTTCAATTTGTGTGTTTTGAAATTTAATTGGGATTTTTCCGTATTTTGTCCTTAATAAGCGATTTTTAATGTCAATGTTGGCTCCTAATTTTCTTAGAAGATCCATTCCGATTAATCCGTCATATTTATCGTTAAATTCGAATACACAAAATTTATGTTTCATTTTGACATTAAATGTTCTCGGTAAGGGTATATTTGCTACGAATTGGTGTAGTGTCGTTTGATGAGCTGTTTTGATTTTGAATGGTTCTCTTTCTACATAATCTAAATAATGTTTTTGTACGGTTCTGGGGCTAATTAATGTTTTGATGATCCGGTGTCAATTAATAGTTTGGATTTGGCGTGGGGTATTTCTATGTATGGTAATACTAAGTGATTTATGTTGTTTAAGTTTATTAAGTTTGGTTGTCTATGTACGGGTCCATTTGAAAATTTGAGTTCGAGTTTTCTTCATCATACTCCTCGTAAGTTTCGTATTGTTCGTCACGTTCGTAAGTTTCTGCATGGTTTGTTTCATTGTTCGTAGGTGTCTCAATGTCATTATTCTGGTCAGTGTCAAATTTTTCTATTTCTTGATGAAATAATTCTTCCGATGTAAAATTACGTTTCTGATGAGGGTTTGGTTGGATATGTGTTAATTTTGTGTTTTGTCTGGTGTTACCAGATGAGGTGTCCATTGGTGTTGGTTTGTAATAATTGTTAGGGTTGTTATGAGTATTAGTCATTGGTGTATTTCTATTGGGGTTTGCGTTGAATGCTGGTCTTGGTTGGTTTAGGTTTTGATTAAATCTCGGTTGGAATGCGGGTTTCGTAAAAGTTGGGTTGAATGTTGGTCTTGAAAAATTTTTAAATTGATTATTAAAATTTGTATTGTTAAAACTTGGGTTGTTACTTCGCGGTTGATTTGTTTGTGAGTTAAAGGGTGTGAATTTTGTTGAGGATCGTTTGTCTTGTAGCTTGTATAGTTTTTGTTGGTGAATAGCTTTTATTCGCGTTGGGGTTGTATAGTCTGTTGCGGTAATACATTACATTTTCTTCTTCTATTACTAGGCTCATAGCTTCCTCTAAATTTTGGGGTCGTTGGAATCTGATTTTATCCGATAGTCGTTCTGGTAAAGCGTTTATATATGTGTCTAGTGCCATTTCGTCATACATTTTTGTTTTTAAATGTCTAACGTTTTGATCGGGTTCTTCGATTTTTAATTTTGTTAAAATTAAACTTCTTACGTCTTGGCATTTCATTCCGAATTGGTAAGGGGATTGATTGTGTTCCATTCTAAGGTTTATTAGGTCTCGTACCAGGCATTTTATATTACGTTGGTCCCCGAAATATGCAATTAGTAGCTGTTTAAACTGGTCCCATTCCGATAAGTCGTCCCTACTGGCGATTAATGTTAGTGCCCTTCCGGCTAGTTTACTTATTACTAAGCGTATAAGAAATGAATTTCTTGCGTCATCTCCGGGTTTGTAAAAGGTTTTTAGGAACATTTCACATGCTCCAATGAAATTTGAGAGATGGGCCTGCATGCCATCGAACGTCTGAATTGTCTCTAAATAGAGACGTAGGTCTGTGTTACTCATGTTGGTTAAGGGTTATTTTCGATTTTTGGAAATTTCAAAAAAAAATTATTATTTTTTTTTTTTTTAAATTAAGCTTTATTTCGATATTTGTATTGTTACTTTTGCTTCGGATTTATTAATTTTCCGTTTGGGTTGTGAAATTTCAAATTTTGTAAAAATTGGGGTTAGTTCTGTTATTTGTAGCGTTTATTATGCTTTGGATGTATTAGTTTTTTTTTTGGATTAAGTAATTTTGGATTTTGTAAAAATTGGGGATGATTTTCCTTTTATGACGTTATTTTTGCTTTGGTTTTTAAATTTTCCTTTTAGATTGGATAACTTAGAGTTTTGTAAAATTGATGTTGATTTAGCTATTTGAAACGTTAACTTTGGTTTTGGTTTTAATTTTCAATTAGATTAGGTACATAAAGATTTGGTAAAGGTTGATGTTTATTTCGTTATTTTTCGGCGTTATTTTTTAGTTAGGAATGGTTAATTTTCAGTTTGGATTGGGTGGATAAAATTTTGGTAAGAATTTGAGATTAATTTCGTACTTGTAGTATTAGATTTATTAATTTTAAGTTTATATTGCGTCGAGTTATTTTTAAAATCGTAGTCGTTCTTTGTTTATATTTAATTACACAGTGCAGTGATGTTCTTGTGAGATTTATTTCAATAATGTTAGAATAATTACCGTAGTCTGGGATTTGTCTGTTTTAATGCAGCTTTTACTTTGTCTTGAGTTCCTGTTTCTTAAGGAATCTGAAATGGATTTATTCTCACTTAGCTTTGTTTTGGTTAAATTCTGTTAATTAATACTCTTTCCGTGGGTTTTACTGAGTTGCGTAAACGTACAGTTCGTCTGTCTTGTGTTCTACTTATAACTTAAGGTTGATTACTCCTGTACTTCATGGTTGAAATTGAATACTTTGTTGAGGTAATTGCACTTACAGGTGTTAGTTTATGGAATTAGATAATTGACTTTCCGTACTCGCTAATGTAAAGTGTTATGTCTGTTTTATTTTTAGATCTCTCGGTACTGCTTGACTTGTAATTGAACTCTTCGTTATGTAGGTTTTCAGGTTTACAATTATGAGCGTATGATAACGTTTTAGCGTTTTAATTAAAGCTTCTTATGATGACCGTTTTACTGCACTTTATAATGCTGATTAATTAGTTGAAAAACGTTTAGAGTTTATTGCAATTGTACACGCTTTTATTAATATAGAAACTGCGTCGATTTTATTATCCCGTGTATGATGCAAATTGAAATTATACTGAAAGTTGAAAGTTCTTTCTTTAGTACTGTGCAAGGATTCTGAAAGCGATTTTAATAATGATATTGCGTTGTTAAGCTATACTGAAAGTTGAAAGTTATTGCACTTCTCTGATGCTCTAAGTGTATAAAAGATGCGAGCTTTGTTTTCTTAGGTGGTTTTAAGTTACCGTATTTTTAGTTAATGCAGAATGTTCTTGTGATTTATTCAGTATTACAGAGGTCAATGGTTTAATTAAACGTTCTGTACTGCTTGTTCGAATTAGCTTTGAACTTAAGTTTGCGTTAGTTTACCGGTTTATAAACGTGCGTTGAATCGCGGTAATTGATGTTTCTTATTTTGGTGTTTAGTGAATGTGCGCCCGTTTATTTTTGGGTTATTTTGAGTTCGTTCTATTAATTATGGTAAGGATCTCTTAATATTAATTCTCATTTACTTTTAAAAAGAAAATCTCTTTTTAAATTCAATTCTTATTTGCTTTTTTAAAGAAAAAAATATCTCTGTGTAAATAATCAAGTCTCATTTGCTTTTTAACATTCAAGTTTCATAAAATGTTATACAGTCTCGTTTTGAAAATAATTCACTTTGAACTATTTTCAAAAATATTCATAATAATAAAATACATAAAACAATAGTTATAATACTAGCATATATCAATTATAATTTGGTTTACCTTCAGCGAATAATTTTAAGGAATGCTTAGATGGGTTAGAGTTGTCTAAATTTTTTTTGGTAGACAATCTTGCATTTGTTTTGTGACGCTTTAAATCTCAGAACTAGAAGAAGTCTTCCTCATATAGGATTTGTCCGTGTGTGAATATCCTTGTATTAAAATTAGTTTTGTGACGTTAAGAATCGTAGACAAAATATTTTTAGTTTTATAAGTCTGTAATCTTTCGTTTGGTTTATTTTTTTTAGTCGATAGGATATTTAATTATTGAGTAGTAGTATGGCTATATATGTGCACATGCTTAGTATTATTGCCCT